>JAJMKR010000050.1:128915-169111 GCA_030563945.1 Geotrichum australiense | reverse complement strand
AAAAAAAAAAAAAAAAAAAAAAAAAAAAAATAAAAAAAAAAAAAAAAAAAAAAAAAATAGAAAGATACACAAACAAGCTCTATACATTCTATCACATCACATCACACCACAAAAAATATTTCCCACACCCATCTTCATCTATGCCAAAGCAAACGTCGTGCTCTTTCCCTTATTATCCAAAATCCACTGCTTAACATCATCCACATCAATTCCATCCGCAAACTCAACATCGTCAGCCAAAACTGAAATCACCACCTCGTCTCCATCAAACAGCACCGCAGCCTTCATGGGTGTTTCTGGTCTCATAATGTAATCACCAGTACCGCCACCACCGTAGCTTCCAGACGAGCTTTGCGATCCTTGGCCAGAGTGAATGTGGGATGTCAAAAATTTGTTGCCGCTGTTAAGGACTTCGAAAACGTCGAGTTCTCCGCACCCGGATCCCCAACAGGAGCATTCGGTAGGTCCGTACTGGATGGTTCTTGGGATCTTGGCGTTAAGGAACCAAACAGCGGGCATGTCGTCGTTGATGGGTGCGCCTGATCCACCGGATGGCATGGCGAATTCAAACAAGAACAATCGGTTGTTACCGCCTCCAAATCCGTGGTGAGCAACAGCTCCTGGGCGGTAGTACCCGCAGGATCCGCCAGAGCATTCGGGTTCAGCGAAAAGAATAACTTCGGTGTTGGAAGGAAGACGGGTGTCAGCGAGGACTTGAGGGGATTGGGCAGAGCCGAGACCGGTGTTGTCGCAGTAAGAGAGGGAGTTACCGAAACAAGTGTCCCAAACACCGGAACCGTTGGTGCCGCCAAGGTTGTTGAGGAAAACGAGACCGTTGGCTTCGCCGCTGGTTGAGGAGTAGTAGGCTTGACGGATCCAGCCGTTGCCTGAGAATTGTGAAGGGGGCTTTGCTCCAGAAGCAGACGAAGAAGCAGAAGAGGAGGAAGAAGGTTCAGGAGCACTTACGAGAGAAAGGGTGGTAGCGGTTGCTTTTCTGCTATTTTGGCCAGCAGGAGGAGGAGCATTAGCCTTGGAAGAGCCAAAGGCAGGAGCAATGACAGAAGCAGCAGGAGGAGGAGAGGGAGGAGCAACAGTTTCCTTAGCATTGGCTTTGGGGTCGTGGTAAACGGTAGTAGTCAATACTTCGGTTACATATTCGACGGCTTCGATGTTTCTCTTGTGGACATGGTGAACATGTCTTTTTCTCTTAGTTGCTGGTTTCTTGGAGCCGAGGGTGTAGTGGGCAAACTGTTTAATTTCGATGGGTCCTCTGAAATGGACGGAGAGTTCTTGGTCGAGAGGAGTGAGAGGCCCTGAGAAGGCGACAGGGGTCGAGTGACACTTGCAGCTGGTAGAGTCCATTTCGGTAATGTCTTTGTAGGATCCTGAGAATCCAATGTTGGTGTAGGTGACTTGGGAGACGGGGGAGCAGTAGTAGTTGCCTGCGATAAAATCGCACGAAGAGGCGAGTGCGAGGGCCGGCCAGAGCAATATTTTGAAAACCATGATTCGAAGAGGTTTTTCGTTTTTCGTTTTTTTTTCTTTTTTTCCGATTTTTGTTGTTTTTCTTCTTCGAAGTATAAAGGAGCGACTTGAAGTTGGAGTTAGTTGGAGTTGTTGACTGAGTCGAAGGAAGGAAAAGAAAGAAGAGAGGAAACGAAAGAAAAAAAAGAAGAAGAAATGGAAAGAAAGAAAGGAAAAAAAAGGGGGAAAGCAGAATCTGAGAGAGAGAGGGCGAGAAGGGGAGTATTTATTGTGGGTTTTGATTGTATGTAATTGAAGATATAATACATCTATGGTATTATATTATTATCATGTATTTGTAGTGTGCGTCATGTTCATGTATTAGGCAAGTTTGGCTGTGGATGGGCCCCAAAAACTGCGTTTGAGCTTGGCCCAAAAGGAGTACGATATACACGAGACTAATATGGACATGAACGTGAATGAAGAAATGAATGAATGAATGAATAGAGATCAATGAATATGTTTGTGTTTATATACCACAAAGATCTACGAGGGGCGCACGCTCATAAAGAAATCTACCAACTACAGATTAGCCTTAATATTAATTTTTGTACTACAAAAAACAAAAAACAAACAAAAAAGGAACTATGTCGTTCGTTGGCTCGTTCATCGTCATCGTCATCGCCAAAGGCCAGTACTAACGCGCGTGCTAGCAGACAATAAACGCATCATGAATCTGCAACGGCAACGGCACTGTTATTGGACTAGTTGGACGATATTTACCAAACCAAACCAATTCAATTCAATTCAATCCATTCCAGTTCAGTCCAATTGACAACCAGACAGATGAAAATCTCTGTGTGTATGTATTGCACTAAGAGTATAATAATAATAATAAGTTACATGACAAAAACCGGACCACTTAATGTCCATAGGCCAGTTAATATCAATAACGGAAATAAAAAAATTAAAAAAATTGAAAAAAAAAAAAATAAGAAAAAAAAAAGTTTTTACCCCTGAAAATACAAAAATCAAAAAAATTCACCTCCCCTCCTCTTTTTCCTCCTTCTTCTCCCAAAATGGGTTTTTGTGTACACCGTACAAGGTACCACTGGGGAAAACGTAAACTATAAGCGTGCGTGTGCGTGAGCATATGAGCATATACAGAAAAAACCAAAAATGTCAAACTTTTCCTCTTTTTCTCTCATACAACAACAAAAACTGAACTGAAGTCAAATGCCCCAAAATAAAAATAAAAAATGACATCACATTCTCTTATCTGGTTTAGATCAATATAACAACAACAACAAAACGAAACGAAACAGCTCCTTTTTTTTTTTTCTAAACAAAATCTCAAGCTGTTCCACAGCCCACAACCCACAACACCCCATTTTGTGTGCCAACCACCAACGTGATCATTCTCCTTCTTGTCCTCTCTTTCATCTCTCTCCCCCTTCTTTTACTTTCCCCAAACCGTTGCCATACATTCAAACACATATATATATATATATCTATATATCATATATCTTTATGATAATATACAAAACCTCCTTATTTCGTAGTCGTGACTTCCGTTCAGTAAGAAATGTAAAGCACATGGGTTGTAAGAACATTCATGGATCAAAAGCGCAAACAACATGTTCATATACACGTCATAGGCCAAGCTGTTAGCAACCAAGACATGCCTACATGATACTACACACAATTCAATTTCAATTTCAATTTCAATTCAGTTGGATTCAATTGGATTCGATTCGATTCACACGATCCAACCAAATTCCAAAATCACTTGGTAACAACAAAATAAATCAATAAAAGCTTGCTTCCCCTTCAAGAAATAAACAAGAAAGAAAAAAACAGTTTCTTTTCTTTTTTCTTTCTTAAACTTAAGATCCTACAGAGATCTGAGGTGCATATGTGTAACCTACCCGCATTTGTGCACAAACATAATTAATGTCATGGAAATATTAATTTCTGGATTGGGAAAGATAACCTTTTTGGCATTTTTCAAAAAAAAACAATTAAAAAATTCTTTCATCTTGTCTGGTTATTATGGATGGGACTGGACAAGTAATAATATTGTCAATATATTTAATTGAATTAATTCATTTGGATGCGGGCCTGGATTGGGCTATCGTTTGGTACATTTCTTTATACAGCATGTATATATGTCCATAATATATTGATATCCTTAGTTCTCGTTCGATTCTAACATTTTAGTACACATACTGTATAAAAACAGTATAGTAATTTACAGATTCAAACCTTGTAAATTCTTGGGTTGTGGAATTGTATGATTTGTTGTTATTACTGGTTTGATAGATCCAAGAGAAACCAGGAATCTTCTATCATACACGAGCGTTTGACTAGCACATGAAGTATACTAATGGTATATCCAATTTGGTAGATAAATAAACAGATAAAAGTAACTCTTTTTTCAGCCAACCATTAACAAGTTCACTTCTTGCTTAAACATTTTAAGAACCTTCTCCCCCAAAAGATAACTAGTTATATATTACACGTTACACTGATCAAAGTCAAGACCCAGCACGATCCTGTACTAGTCAACAACGATGGTAAAACTAAGAAACCCAGTCCATGGCTCGTGAATGGTATGGTATAAAGATATGGAGCTTGTGTGCAGTACAGGTAATTGTAGAACGTGCAACCAACCATTTACAAAATTAGGATAACGATGTCTAAAAGGTAAGACCACAAACTTGTACAAAGTAGGTGATGTATTGTAAAATAACGAATAAAAAATCTACATTCTATAAAGAAACCAATACCTCATCTATATACTTCATTCCATATCAAAATTTCCTTTCAAAACCAAACCCCATCTTTTTTTCACAAAAAAACCTTCCAATCACCACAAACAACATCCATACACTTTTTCTCAACCCACAACCGACAGCCCACGGCCCCTTCTATCCCATAACAAAAAACTCACCAACCCTCTATTCTTGCACGGCACACATTGTACGCTTCAAGCAGATACAATCCAATTTGCAATATAGATAATTGTTGTTGAGATAACCAGGTCTGTACTAGTATGACAAGACTTGGTGCGCTGGGGTTTATTTTGTACAGTAAGTTCGTTTTTTACAGGCTACAACTTCTTTTTTGGGCTTAAAAGTGTATGGTAAGTTTTACTTGTATAATGGATTACCAGTCTGAAGTTTGACTCTAAACACTCTGTTCAGCTCACGTACCATTGTATTCATGGATACCGCAAATGCCATACTATCGCATACCAGTACCGCTATAATATAAATTGTTTCTTTACTACAGTACGACAAACAATATCACAATTGTGTGCTCAGCTCACGAATGGTTACGACTTACTGTAGGTGCTGTGGTAGCTACTATTTGGCCCAGAGTTCTATCTTTCCATTTTGTTTCGAGCACATCTCACTGTATTACTTTACAGTTATTAAGCACACACCTGGTAAATATTGATTTTATCTGGTTTCAATTCTAGTATTCAACGTACACTTACTTTTTGAATTGTTATATTATCACTATTTGCCTCTATAGATATACACAAATCACCTTCCAGTACATGCCATATATACATAATATATCCCGCTAGTTCATATAAATAGGCATTTTATATTTCCCTATTTTCCTCAATAATATTTTTTTCTTTCTCCATTTACCAATGTGTCCTCCCCCCACACATCTACAATTTCGCCGCCTCAACCTTCATTTCCTCTCTAATCATCTTCACCACTCTCGAATTAATCATCGGCACATCCTTCCTAACCCTCAACAATCTCCTATACATCCCTAACTCCTCACTCAATTCTCTAATCTTCTTCCCCTCATCACCACACCATCCCTTCTGCAACGATATCAGCCCTGGTTCCGTCGGGTGTCGTATCACCATGCCCTCTCTAATCCAATGGTTCAGTCCGTTTTTAATCATCTCCTTGTTCACGCTCTCGTAGTAAACAAGCGTACCTTGGTGGTACAAAGTTTTGCCCAAAGTCTGGCATTGCGTCAAGAAAACCTTCTCCGGGAACCACTGTTTTTCTTCAGCGCTGGCGGGGTTTTCCGAGGATGCCAGGGACATGAGTCCAACAAGTACAAGCCAGAATCCATCGAGGAACGGCCACACCAAGAAACAGTAAAACTCAAAATTTTCTTTTCCTTTTACTATTTCCTCCTCCGCAATTCCTACTCGCATGTCGCCCGTGGTCTCGGTAGAGTCTTGGTGGTCGACCTTTAGCACTTTCTCTTCGACTAGGTCTCGTACTGTTTGTGCAAGGTTGGTCTTGATACCGTCGGGGCCGTACACGAACTCTGAAGAAAACATTTGAGACAAGAACTTGACGCGTTCGAGTAGTTCCGAGTACTTGATTGTCGGGTCAGACGACGTGGCTTGTTGCTGAATACTGTAGTACACACCCAAACAAGTCAAAGCTTCGCTCACAAACAAGTGAATCACTTGGTTACGGTAGTAACTTAGTTTGAATGCATCTTTTGCAATATACGTAGGCTCTAATAAATTTTTACTCACGACTCCAACAAGATCAGGCCCTAGAACCGAAATACCGTCGTCAACTAAATGCTCTAACGTAGGATGATGGAAATCGCCAACTCTTCCGCCCCGTTTCTGGATCTGCTCGATAAACCAGCCAACACGCCTGTTCAATTCCGATTTACCAATCCCCCTACCTCTCAAAGTCAACAACATTGTCCCGATCAACGAGGTTGGCATCACCACACTAATTTTGTTAATATCAGCCAAAACTCTGTACCCTAACGATCGTAAAATTCTGGTTTTCATTTCACTTGTGATTTTTCTTTCTACTGACATGTTCACCCTCGTCAGCTCCTTGTTGATATGGGTTTCGACAAAGTCTCGTAACGACCAGCCTTTATGAAACCTCACATCAATTCTTCCCATTTTCAAACTCATGATTTTCCTAGCGTTCAAAAAGTCCTTGAAGTTTTCCTTCTTTTTTTCTTTTCCAAGCAACTCAATAGCATAGGTTTCGGCTTCGGCAACCTTATCGTACTGGGTCGATACAGGCACCACCCAAGAATCTTCAACCTGTCCTGAAATCAGCGCCTCGAGGATAAACTTCAAAAACCCGAATTTGGGAGGAAGAAGTTTACCTGTTCGAGATCGGGTACCTTCAATGAAACACTCCATGTTGTATCCGTTGGAAAGAAGCGTCGTTATGTACGACTGCATGACGGTTGCGTATAGCTTGTCATTGTTGAAACTACGTCGGATATACATACCGCCGACCTGACGCAACATTGGCCCTATTACGGCAAAATTGAGGTTGTCTCCGGCAACAACCGTGGGTAGGGATATGCCCACCCGGAAGCAAATGAATTGAATTGCCATATAGTCGATATGGGATTTGTGGCAGGGGAGAAAAATCATTGACTGTTTTTTCTCTTCCAGCTCTTTTCCCTTTGCTTTCAAGTTTTCAATCTCTAGTGAGTTGACGTGCACACCCTGATGATAAGTTCTAGCAAAGATCTGGGCCACAACGTAGTACATGAACTGCAGCACCGACTTGTGATCAAACGAGCTTGTCATTTCATCGACCATTTCCTCGGCCCTAGTTTTGAGCCATTCCTGCAACTCCCGCTCGCGTCTATTTCTTGTTTTGTCATCCCGGAACCCATCTTTTTCTCGATCCAGCTGGATCGCGACGAGCTCGTTTATTTTCTGCTTCAGCAGCGGGTTGTTGACGGTTTCGGATTTGATGAATTGGGTGAGGTCCGGGGTGTAAAGGCGTTGGCCGACGTAGTCTTCGTAGGCACGCCAGTTGGAGCCCTTGGCGTGGCGGAGTAGGGTCTTGAGAAACTCGTATGGATGGTCGCGGAACCGGGTGATGTCCTCGACAATGTTTTCTGTAATTTTGTGGTTGGGGAGTTGGTTTTCGTCAGTGTCAAAGGACAGATTGATGTCATGCTGATCGTCCCAGAAGCTCATTGTGCGGATGTTGTTGTTAGTTAATTATGTGCGGTTGAAATAAATAGGGCTGGAAGGTTATGATTGAAGTATATTATAGGATTGGAAATGTATGGAGGGAAAAAAAAATAGGAAAGAGAGATGTGAAAAATACAAGTGTTGAGAGAGGGTGCTTGATGATATAACTATTGTATGCAAACAATTGGTGGTTCAAGTTTTGAATTGTGGGGAAATAAAATAACGTAGGAATGGAATGAAGACAAGGTTTTAATCGTATTGAAACAGTAGTGTGTGTATAACTGTACGTTATTCTCTAAACTGTATGTTATTCTCTATGTGAATCTATGTGAATGAATACAATCAATTTTTAGTTGTTGAGAGAGCCAATTTTGGAAAGAAAATTACAGTAAAATTCACCCAACAAAAATGGAAAACCACTTGGGTATCAAAACGAAATTGATTGATTTTATGTGTCTTGTACTGTACAGTACAAAACGCTATTCTCCGGTGGACATACCTGTCATTGTTGTTCTTTGCCATAATCTAGATCGTTTGCCACCGTTGCCACATCCAGCTCAGAATGTCCGAGAACCGACGTCAAAATGGGTGAGGTGGGTTGTGCTTATGGTAATGATCTTGTTTGTGATTGTTGAGAAAATATCAGTCAGTTAGATAAAGAAATAGAGTAATTGTGTGTTCGCACTTCGCACTCTGGTTTTCGCACTTTAGCTTGTATCTAAATACTAAGTGGTAAAGAGTAAGGCTGTTTACTCAAGTTTATAAGAATAAAACCTATTCTGTAAATGTGAAAATGTATCTCTCATATACTGTTGGCAAAAACTTAAGTGTGTTGTGCTAATATTCTTCACAAGGCAAGTTTGGAATTTTGGAGAACAGCCACCCACCAAGATGACTGTTTGAATTAAGCGACTCACCTAAACCTACGTCTAACATCCACAGTACAAGCCGCGTTTTTCTTTCCAAACGGGGTATGCCTCATGCGATGTCCTTATAATTCCAACAGCATTATTTATTTGAAAGGTTACCTTCACTTACCTACTCCAAAATATTGAAAAGATTTCATTTATTACTACAAAGTACCGAAAGATAAAATTTACATCTGTATTGGCCCGGTTCATGTTAGGTCTGTTACAGTGGCAAGTTTCAACGATGGCTATGCGTGTGCTCGCTTAGACCGTTGATTGTATACGTTTGACCTGTGGAACAGAACCTTAATAGTTTATCAAAGGCTAGTGAACGATTAAGTTTTTTTGGTTTTGGCTTTTTTTTTCTTCTTTCTGTATGGACTCGGGAAAGTAAAACTTCAGCCTGAAGTGCACACGGTACGTCACTTCATTTGGAGCAGCAGCTTGTATATAGTCACATTTGCATTGGCCACTGAAGTGGATGGGTGTCGGTGACCTCTTGGTTGGCTTTTTGGAGTGTGGTGCCGATAGTAATTGGGAATATAAAATAAAACGTCAGATCAGATCAGGTCAGGTAACGCCATTATTATTGAGCTAGATGGGATTTTGCCTGCCTGTTTAGTTGTTGTTTTGTTTGGTTATAACTGTTAGTGCCTATCGTTGGGTGCATTTGTATGTGCTTCATTGGTTAGTTAGTTTGGTTTTTATTTGTTCATGATAGTACGATAGGATAAGAAGTAAAGATAGGGTGTTACTGGTAGCTAAGTAGTTCATAGATGTATGAATGAATGATTGATTGATTGAATAAATGAATTGAATGGTGTGTGGTGTGTCAATTTGTGTTCATGTTACATCTATGCAGAGTAATACGAACGTGTCACACTGTGATAAGAATTTAATAGAATTTAGCATAAATTAAATTCTAAGTTTAATAACTTATTTCATATAACAGGTTTATTACTTTACTTTACTTTACGCATAGTAAATTTATTAGTCCACTATCAAAAACAAGAAGTTATGATAAGTTATCACAAAAATAAATAAAAAAGTTAAAACAACCGAACTGTGCCTCTTTTACATACCGTACCGTACTTTACGTACCAGACCATACCCAAACCATACAGTACGGTACGCGTACTCCTTTATTTCCCAGTTTTAGGGGGGAAGAAAAATGTATGATCCTCCCCCGAAAGAAAGAAAAAAAAAAAAAAAAAAAAAACTTTTTTTCTTGCATCCTTTCCGTCTTTTACCATTTGTATTCGGTCCACGGTGTTGGGAGATTCCGTTTAACTCAGTAGTGGACTGTTAAATTATTGAATTGGTTTTGTATGTAAATTATTATTGTGATTTTGGGTTGTTGATTTGAAGACATTTAATAGAAAAAAACGTCCCAATCTGTGAAGAAATTTGAATTTCTCCAACAAAAAAAATAAAAATAATAATAATGAAAAGTATAAAACAACAAAGTCAGTTATAACAACAAAAACGCATTATATTTTCTTCCCTTTTGCCTTTTTTTTTTTTTCTTTTTTTTTCTAATTTTCATCTTCTTTCTTTAATTTTTTTTATATTTCAATCCATCAACAAATCCACTTGAAGTTCAAGCTCAGGCTGTAGTCCAAGCTCAAGTTCCTGTCCGAGTTTCTGTGTTCCTTCCAGCTCCTTGTTCCAGCTGAATCCAAAATCAGAATCAATCAAAGTTGGCCCTGAAAAATCACATCCCCGACATATCATCAAGCTTTGTAGTTGTCGTCGCCGCTTTTGGTGTAATCTAATTTTGTCAGTTTGCTGCTACTACCGCCGCTGCTGCTTATTCTTTCCCTCCATTATACAGAAACAAAACCTGTGTTTCAACCTTGTCTCAATATTATCCCATCCACTCTTTTTTCCCCCCAAGGCAGTGTTTAATTACTTTTTCAACCACTACTACAACAACAATAACAACAGTTTTTTATTTTATTTTATTTCGTTTTGGCATTTCAACAGTCTCTCCTTTATACTTACACTCAACACAATCACAATCACACACACATAATATAAAATATGAGAAAGGAGTTCTGGTTACTACTGATAGTCAACGGTTCAATCGTCCTATTTCTCCTATATCAGTCACTAGACCTCATATCGCTGCTATTCGGTGAACAACGCGTATACGACTTTTCAAATCAACCACAAGGCCTGCAACCCCAGATCCCAAAAATCATCCACCAAACCTACATAAACACAACCATCCCAGAAAAATGGGTTGACACTCAGAAATCCGTCCTGGAAAACAACCCGGAATTCCAATACAAACTCTGGACCGATGACATGGCCCGCGAGTTCATCGCTGAGAACTACACCTGGTTCCTCCCCACCTTTGACTCATACCCGTACAACATCATGCGCGCAGACGTTATTCGATATTTCGTTCTCTACCACTACGGAGGAATCTATATCGACCTTGACAACGGATGCTACAAAAACTTGTCTCCTCTCATAACAGTTCCTGCATGGCTGCGTAACACAGCCCCGAAAGGCGTCTCTAACGATATAATGGCGGCCCGTCCTCATCATCCCTTCTTTGAAAAAGTCACTAAAAACCTGGAGCGCTACAACCGTAACTGGTTCGTGTCATACATCACCATCATGTACTCAACTGGGCCTCTTTTCTTGTCAGTCTTGTTAAAGAGGTACATTCGCTGGGGATCGCTTGCCCCCGAAGATAAAGTCATGATCTTGGAGCCACTGCGGAACCACACAAGTGAATACTTTTATCAAGGGCAGGGGTCGTCATGGCACCAGGACGACGCAAAGCTGATTTTTGCAATGGGCAGGCATTGGATTCTCGTCACAATTTTCGGCGTGATACTCGGGCTGACGTTCTTCTACGTCCAGTACAAACTGTACCAGGTCCTGTCAGTCAACACATTGAACAAGCTACGTCGGCGCACTTCCCGCGTGGCCTCTAATGTGTACATGTGGCTTAAAACAAGGGGCGCTTACAAAGGCGAGAAAGGGTACGACCCGGTGTCGGATGGGACCGATATTGAGTTTAATTACATGTTGGACGAGGAGTCTAGCTCTGGGTCTGGGTCAGAAAATGAGGGCGGTCCAATGTTGGCGATTGGAAGCCCGAGGTTTGTTGGGTATGGAGGGAAGGAAGGGGAGGTTAAGATTAGTGAGTTGGGAATTAGACCAAGGTCGAGGAATAATAATTGATAATTTTTTACTCCTTTTTCCTTTATAATAGTAACACTGATAATAAAAAACCCGAAATAAATAATGAGACAAAAAAAAATTGGAAAAAAAACCTATAATATAATATAAAGATATCTATTAATAAAGAGAATAACAAAAAAAGAAAGAAACAATGATTAATTTACGATTACACGATTTATCATCATGGAATTTTGATAATTTTTGTGAACAGAAGAGTATATGCTATCAATCTTATGGTGTATGCTAACGAAGCCGTTTTAGACGGTGCGATAATAGAAGCATATTAAAATGATTATACAAACAACGGACCTTGGAGAGTATAAATATGTTGGAAGCTATTCAAGTTATCAGCTAAAAAGACCTGAGCAGTTTAGGTGATCAAGAATCGAAACTCAAAGACTCAAAAACCCCTTGGGACATTCGCTCTCGGCTCTCCTTACTCATATCAATCTCGAACCGTATTACCCAACCCCGTCGCCATACTGCACCTCACCCCCAGTACAGTATATGATAAGATTTACCACTCATAGAAATAGAAATAGAAACAATTGTAGTTGTAAGTTGTAGTTATGTACCAGTAAAAGGTAAATCTATTTACCTCACACTAACTGGTAACTACCAAAGATCTTGAAAAGATCTTGACTTTTTTAAGGTGCGCGAATTTCGTCACACCTTTGTTTTTTTGGGTTGAACGCGCGTGTGCTGGTATCTGGTGTGATAGTAGTGGCCTGTGTATACTGGGTAGGGATGGGTGTAAGTTGAGGCTATGAATGTCCGTAAATACAATGAAGTAGTAAATTTTATATACAGGAACGAATTTTGACGGTGCTGGTTTGGTCAGAGTAACTTTTGGATTCGTTATCTTCGAGGTTGCCTGGACTATCAGGTTGATAATGGAAAAGGCGGTTTGGAAAGTGTGAAGAATGGAATGGTGTGAGTAAAATTGGGTTGATGTAAAAACGGTTTGGCATTTGCTAAAAGTTGTCTTGTCTATTTCATTTACTGATACAATACCTACAATCCGACTCTTTTGTTTCTATAATATAACTTATGTACACATTGCTTTCTTCCTGACAAAAATGAATCAGTCCTACACTCTAACCGGTCTCATTTTCTTCACCTTCGTTTTCTTCGGCCCTTCCACCCCACGCTCCTTTCCCACCCCAACATCACCACCCACCACCACCTCCCCATTCTTCTCCACAACCTTCACAAAGTACTTCTCCAACTGCCTGTCCGTACACTTCGCCGGGCTCCCAATCATCAAGTCCGCCCCGGTCACCGATTTCGGGAACGCTATCACGTCTCTTATAGATTTCCTGTAGCACATCATAGCCGTAAGTCTGTCCAGTCCAATGGCAAGCCCAGCGTGTGGCGGACACCCTGTTTCCAGTGCCCTGACCAGGTGCCCAAATAAGTTCTCCCAATTCTTGAGTCCCAGAATTTTCTCGAATATGTACACTTGCGTAGCCGGGTCGTGCACACGAGTGCTGCCGCCTCCCAGCTCGACCCCGTTCACCACCAGATCATAGTGCTGCCCGCGCACTTCCAGCGGCGTCTGCAGCTTTGTATAATCTTCAATTTCGCACATCGTGAACGGGTGGTGCGTAGATACGTACGTCCCGTTGTACTTTGGGTAGCCCTTAATTTCCGGCACGGCGTCCTCGCCAGGGTTAAAGAGTGGGAAGTCGACAACCCAGTTGGCACAGAAGTGGTTGGTGAGATCTGCGGGTGGGACGGGACCGGGCCGCGTGAAAAGAGCTTGTGGAATCGTATGTGTGATGGCAATTTGCCGTGCGCGGCCTAGCGGGGTCGGGTTCTCGTAGCTCTTGTTTTGGCGGTCTGATACTAGAAGAAGGTCGCCAGGAGAGAGGTTGAGTTTTGCGTGAAGCGCATCGGCGTCTTTGATCTCGGTAGTTGCAATTTGGGACGGCCAGGTTGTTAGGTTGGCCGAAGTTATGGGTATAATAACGGGTCGCCGGTCAGTGTAGTCTTCTGTGCTGAGTGACCCGTAGAGACCTGAAATTTGGGTTCCTTGTGGTATCACTAAGACCTCGAAAACTGGGAATTCAGGATTGGTTGTGGATGATGCGAAAGCAGAGAGGTTTGTTATTTCAAGCGATGATCGTAAATCTGGCTTGTCAATTCCAAATCGTGCAATTGCCTCGTTGTAAGAAAGCTCCTGAAATTTATCATTCTCTCCTACATACTCCAAAACCCCTTGCTTGTTCATTGTAAGTAACTTTTGGTTTTGTACTTTGGACCAAAGAGCTTTCATAACTCTCTCGACTACGTCTTGGACGTCCGTTTTATTCGCATAGCTCATTTCCAGATCAAGTTGTGTAAACTCTGGTTGACGGTCGGCTCTCAAATCTTCGTCCCTAAAGCACTTGGCCACTTGGTAATATCTGCTAACACCCGACGCCATGAGCAGCTGCTTATACTGTTGTGGACTTTGAGGCAGTGCGTACATGAGGCCTCTTTTTCGTGTCGGGACCAGAAATTCCCTAGCACCTTCTGGCGTAGACTTGAATAGCAGTGGGGTTTCGATCTCGGTGAAGTTCAGCTCGTCCAACGTTTGTCTGCAAACACGAACAATCTGGGCGCGTTTCTGAAGTCGTTGTTGAAATTCGGGGCTTCGGAGTTGAAGGTACCTATGTTCCTGAGGCCATTCTTTTGTGTTTTCGTCAAGCTGCGATGCAATTTGGGACGCTTCGTTCAGTACTTGGACAGATGCAACGTGAAGATCCCATCCCTTTTCCGTTGGCTCAACTCTACCTTGTACCACGACGGAAGTTTCTTGTTTAAGAGTTTTGATAAGCTCGGGTTTGTTTGTATCAACCAATTGGATCACATCGCCGTTCATATCACGTAACTTTCCAAATATCAACCCATTCCCGATCTTCTTTGGTTTTTTGAAAATTGAGCCTGTCAAAGTTACAGGGCCCGTAACACTAGAAGTCGAAGGATCACCAAGTGATCTTACCGAGTGTGTAGCACGAGGAAACACAACTATTTGGATTTTATAACATTAGCATAACAGTATATGAATTTAGACAATGTCAACCCACATTTTTTTGTGACCTCCTCGAGACTAGGCAGAACAACTGGTTTTGAAGAAAAAAATCGTTTCGCAACTTGATGTATCATTGTGATTCGATCTCTGAGTGAGAACCAACCGAGATCAAGAACTGAAATTTTATTCAATCACCCCATATGTGCGTTTTCAAAGTTACATAAAACAGTCAAGTCTCATTGTTTATAGTTAGCAGCTTAGGTAGTATCTACACGTGATATCTTCTTTTGGAAGTTCCTATTTTCAATCATTGCCACACATTTTGTTTTCACTTACCTGACATTCTCGATTTAACCATCGTCTTTATATCAAATACACAACATACTCAATCAAAATAACCAAAAATGAACGGACTACAACGCAGAGGAGGAACTGGACTAGGAGGACACGGTAATTTGGTAAGTCAATTTGAATTTTTCGAGGTTTAAAGCACGAATAATGGGTTGCTAACTGGATATGCTTTAATATAGGATACTCCTACTGTGGATAACTCAGAAACTGTTTATATTTCGTCATTAGCGCTGCTTAAAATGTTGAAGCACGGAAGAGCTGGTGTCCCTATGGAAGTCGTAAGTATACAATTGATTTGACTTGTCTTGATTAGCTTCAGTGGCTAACTGATCTATATCTAGATGGGTTTAATGCTCGGAGAATTTGTTGATGAATTCACTGTCCATGTTATCGATGTTTTTGCCATGCCCCAAAGTGGTACGGGAGTTTCAGTTGAAGCAGTTGACGATGTTTTCCAAACCCGTATGATGGACATGTTAAAACAAACTGGGAGAGATCAGATTGTCGTTGGATGGTACCACTCACATCCTGGTTTCGGTTGTTGGTTGTCTTCCGTTGATGTGAACACACAACAGTCGTTTGAGCAGCTTGACTCACGTTCTGTTGCTGTTGTCATTGATCCCATTCAGAGTGTTAAAGGAAAAGTTGTTATTGATGCTTTTCGATTAATCAATACTAATCAAGTCATGCGTGGACAAGAAGCCAGACAAACAACGAGTAACCTGGGTCACTTGAACAAACCTTCAATTCAAGCGTTAATCCATGGTCTCAACCGCCACTACTACTCCATCAACATTGATTACAAGAAGACGCCACTTGAGGAGAACATGTTGTTAAATCTGCACAAATCTTCCTGGAGCTCAGGTCTTGAAATCAAAGACTATACAGTTCAAGATCATAGCAACTTACAGGCAGTTCAAAAGATGGTAAAGTTGGCGGAACAATACACTGAAAGGGTCAAGGAAGAAAAAGAGCTGACAGAAGAACAATTGAAGACAAGATATGTGGGTAAGCAAGATCCGAAGAAACATTTGGAGGAAACAGTTGCAAATAGAATGGAAGAAAATATTGTGTCCATGCTGGCTGGAAATGTCGATAGTATTTCGTTTAGGTAAAAAAACAGAAATAGATGATATTTTTCCTATATAGATATGATGTGTTTATGTCTCTATTTTTTTTTATTAATAACACGTTGATTGTGAATTGACATTAATGGATTGAGAAATCGTAGGCAATCTTAATATTCACTAATATCTGTTAACAAAAGTGATGGATACGGACGTGTTTCGATATTCATTGAGTGAAAAGCTCTTGAATTTAAAGGTCTTTAACGATTTCAATGATATCAAAATTAATCTATCTCAGGCTCAAATGTATCCAAGACCAAGTAGACCCTGAAAACTAAGCATTTTACCATTAATACATCTAATCTTTGGTAAATCCAATTACTGATAAATCTAATCGTCAATCCGCAAGTTTTAGTTAAATCTTTTTGATTCATTTCTATATTCTACTTCAATTTACTAAAAGCAATTTACACATTCAAGGCACTATATATATATATCATTATAACTCATTCACTCATAACTTTTCATTTCATTTCTGTTTTGTCGTTAACTTGCTTGTAAGCTTCCCTTTCATTAACACTTCGTTACTGCAGAATTACATGACCATCGCCAGAAAATACAAAAAAGCAGGTCAAAACAACACCCAAAGCAATAGTGCCAATAACGAGATTGGTGTTACTAGGTTTTGCTCTTTGCGATTTCAAAAATTGTAATTCCGCATTCATTTCAGCCATTTGATTTTTCAAGTCGTCAATCACACACAAGTAGTCATATTTTTCGTCGTCCCAAATTCTCTCAGCTTGTCTCTGTTCAATTTCAAGATAATCCGGATCTTCTAAGGCTTTTTCCACCTCAAGGTTTTGTAAATGGCGACGCTGTATGAACTCGGACTGCATGCGGGCCAGTTGGGCATCGATATCATCAAGGTTCCGAAAATGGTTCGTTTCCGACTCTTGGATCAGTTTCAGCTCGGCTTTTTCTTGATTCAGTTTTTTGAGCTCATTGTGGGATAGCGATATGGCACGTCGCTGGTTACGCTTCATGGGCGTGATTTTGGAATAAGCGGATTCATTGATTATGCTCTCGAAAGCATCAATCAGTTGGGATTTGGTTATGCGTTGTCCAGCCTCGTGAGTGATAAAAGATTGCAGTTTTTGATACGAACCCAGAGAAAATAACGAGTCGGTGTTTGAAATTTTCTCAAGTTGTGAGATTAGTAGTGGGATCAGGTCAACTGAAATAGTTGAATCAGAAGTAACTCCAGCCCATGCAGTGTTAATTGCTTGTACAAGTTGCGCAATTTCCATTATTTAACCAATTCAATAGTAAATGTAACGCTGCAAGCTTCAGATGAAACAAAAGAAGTAGAAGGGGAATCTTCTATTATCTTATATGAAGAACCGGTGTGTTACAAAGCGTCACAAAAGCTTTGATGTCACTGACGTATTAACACAATTGCTGTTTGAAGTCTTCACAGATTAAAAACTTCTCCAGAAATAAGGATTCTTGATGGGTTATATACACCATCACGTGTATGTATTCCCCTTAGCTAAAGATGGCTGAATTCATAGCTTTCGTGAAGAAACAGTCTGAAAAGCTGTCTTTAATGTAATAGAATGGGCAGCCTCTCCAGTTATTTTTAGGCAAATTTCAAAATTGTGTGAAAGTCCAGCCACAGCTTAATATCAGATCAAGAGAGTTTTCCCAACCATATTATCTGCCATCCACTTTTATTTTTTCCCCTATGACAACATTCATTTTATTGAGAAGCTATAACAGTACAGGCATTAGAAGACAAAATCGGATGCTTTTTACTACAGTCAAACCCAAACATAAGCATTGATATTTGCAAGCATATTCTACTGGTTTAGCATTTTTTGGACATTTTGAAATTTTTGTGTGTATAGTAAATATATCCCAATCCTCAATCTTTAAAAGCATATTCACCAGTTAAGCATATTTTTTCTCAAAAATTAGCCATGCTTATGTTTGGGTTTGACTGTAGTGGTGGTAAAAATAACAAAAATTTGAAATTTACAAGCTCTAAAAATCAAAGCTTCTATCAATAGTATACAGCTAAACTGAAAATTGTCAAAATCTATTGCCTCCGTCTCTAAAATTATTAATTGCATCAATCTGATTTGCCAACATGGCTTATAAACACAATTCGTCCACCAACAGTTCAATCATACCTACACTACTATACAATGCTTTCACCTCATACAGATCTCTAACCATTCAAGCTAGCCTTTTTGTCTTGACATTCGCAATATTCCTAGGCCTATTCTCCAACCCCGTAAACCTCTACTTCATCGGTCACCCTATTTTCAACACCTTTGGGTTTGTGTTACTCTCCCAGTCATTGATCATCACTCAAGTCAAACCACGCTCAGTTTTACATTCAACCAGAGCCACACAGATTCATGGGGTTTTAAATACACTGAGTGTCATATTTTTCTTGTATGCGTACTGGACAATATATTCCAATAAATCCAGGAACAACGCTAAGCACCTCACAACCTGGCACGCTATTTTAGGTTTGGTAACCTACATTCTTCTAGTCGTCACTCTAGTCGGAGGGGTCCTTCAATTCTATTTCCCCAAGCAAGTCTTTGGATCTGTCGGTAACGCAAAGAAAATATACAAATATCATAGATTGAACGGATACTTCATTCTCTTTCTCTCTTCAATTACGATATTGACGTCATTAGAATCAGCCTATAATGTCAATGTGCTTCACATTTCGTATTGGCTGGTTGGACCTGCTTTGCTCTCTATACTCGGTGCATTGATGATTGGCATAAACAAAAATAAACTCAAGTAAGGTTGGTTGACTTTGGAAGTGTAACGAGCTTACACATACTGCAGTGCAGTACTACTTGAGCACTATCTTTGGAAAAATGCGTTTAGCAGTGGGCTGGTTCGGAACCCCTGTGCCTGACTCTCAAAAACCCTGAAGCCCTAAAGCCCTATATATTCTGTAATTTACACACGTGCTGTGTTATTCCTGTATCTTTTTCATCATTGTCTCAATTCTGATTTTTCTGATTTAATTACGTAATTTTTGTTTCTTGTCCTAAAGTCCATCTTAAGATTTTTTGGGTTAGGTCAATTAATCATAGAATGGGGGAAATATGGTGCGTGAGCATCACTGATCATACAGAAATTTTTTGAAAATTTTCAGTTTTTCCTCCTTTTTGCACCTTCTTTGATTGTGAACAGCAGCGTTACTTGAATTTTTACAAAAGTGAGTATGATAACGAGGACTATTTTAACTTACGACTACTGAGACTATGGAATCAACACTATCGGCTGTATAAAACTTTGGTTTTGCGAATTTTTCTGATTGTTATTATGGAGGAAAGCGAGTGTTTTGTAATTTGCTTAAAGTGTGTCTGAATTCGGAAAGGGAAATTAGTTTGAAGAAATTTGATCATTGTTGATTGTATATGTCGAAGTCGGATTGATAGATAAATACTAACATGTATGAATAGTGGGTCGTCTTAATGAGTATCAAATCATCGGTCGTCGTCTCCCTAGTGAGTCTGAGCCTGAACCCAAGCTTTACCGCATGAGAATCTTCGCTCCCAACACTGTTGTTGCCAAATCCAGGTTCTGGTACTTCCTTACCAAGCTTCGACGAGTGAAGAAGGCTGCCGGTGAGATTGTTTCTGTGAACCAAATCCACGAGAAGAGACCCAACAAGGTCAAGAACTTCGGTATCTGGATCCGTTACGACTCTCGTTCAGGAACTCACAACATGTACAAGGAGTACCGAGAGCTCACCCGTGCTGACGCCGTTGAGACTTTGTACCAGGATATGGCTGCTAGACACAGATCTAGATTCAGATCAATTCACATTTTGAAGGTTGTTGAGTTGGAAAAGACTGAGGATGTCAAGCGTCAATACATCAAACAATTGACTGTCAAGGGATTGAAGTTCCCTCTTCCTCACCGTATCCAAAAGACCAAGGCTTTGTTCTCTGCTACCAGACCTTCTACCTTCTACTAGGCAGCTAATGTATTTTATTAATTTAATGTATTTTTGTTTTTAGAATCAGTTATTTGATGTGATGAATATTATTTATGTGTATGAGGTGTCCATACGATGTTTCAATTAAGTTGCTGATGTGTTTATGGGGCTAAATTGAGAAAACTTCAATACGCATGGAAACAGTAAATATGACCAAGTAAGCATTATCTATCGCGAGGAGTACCAGTCTATCTTCAAAGCTTTTCTCAAAAAGCGAGACAAGACAACCCCGGTTTTTCGATGGCCATTTTGTGTAACAAAGTCTGAATATTATTTCACAAGAAATTTTTAAGGAGCTTTCAATATTCTTTTGTTAAACTTATGTGTGGTTTTGACTTATAAGAGATTCTTACAATACCTGTTTGGTTTTCAGCATCATAGCTGGTTCTATATTATTCTTTTATATATACAAACAACGGTTATTTGTCTGGAAACATTGCTTCGATGTTATCCTGGTTCTTCATCCAACATTACGATTCTGTCATCATACCTTAAAGCGTAATTCCTAATTAGGAAATATATTGTTGTACGAAATGTTATTGTAGTATCAACGTATAGATTGTTGTACATAAAGTGTTTAGACATTGAAGCAATCTAAATGTTCTCTTAGAAAGTAAAAGTATAGCTACTGCTTTGAGCTGTTAGCTGCTATGAGCAAAAGACATCAGGAATAAATACACATATATTTCAATTATACAAATATATTGGAGTAACACACATTTCAGGAAGAAAGTGTACGTTACATAAAGCCTCCTCCAAAACCACCATCAAAGCCTCCGCCAAATCCACCCCGATTATTTCTTCCCGTACCAAACCCTCCTCTTGGGCCCAAGGGATCCCACCTAGCTCCGGGAGGTCTCATATTCGGATCCAGTTCCTCCGGGTCCCTACCATTCTGCTGTAATTCTTCCAACGTGGGGTACATCCCGCCCCTGCTTCCAAAACCGCCCAACCCAGGTGGATTAAGATCTCTGTCTCCAATAGGTACAAAGTTCGGGCGCTGTCCTCCAACGCCTGCATTAGAGGAACCTGGCAATCTGAGCTTACCGTGGATTTCGTACTCGTCTTCAAACCCGGGAACAACCTCGTCGGGCCGTGGGTCAGTTCGTAGTGGGGATGCGGGGGCTCGAGAGGCGGGGCTGGGGCTGGAATCGGCTGCTGTACGATCAAAAGATTCACGCAGAGCACGGGAGGGGGTTGATGTGGGCTTGCGGTGGTCTGAGGTTATTTCGAATGAGAGAATTTCGTCGAGTTGGGCAAATCGATCAAACCTGAAAACATCGTTCAGAGAAGGTGCGTTCTTGGTGGTCGTTGCACTGGATGAAAGGAAATGGTCGGTATTTATAAAGTTATTGAGAGTGAGACGGAAAGAGGATTCGGACTCGGGTGGGCTCTGGAGAATGTTTACTTGAACTTCTGTTGCGAAACGTTTCGATATTTCGAGGGTATAGACAGTATCATTCCGAGAATACTGAAGTGTATAGAAGTTAGGTCCGTTCACATTCCATTTAGACTCATTTAAATCTAAGATATGTCAGTAACAGGATATATAAACAGTTCTTTATACGAGAGAGTCACTTACAATTGCTTTCTGTTTTTTTGTCGTTGATAGAAATTAAATTGAATCCGTTTTGTATCGCCCACATATGAATCAGTAGCACAATTGCATCATTTGCAGACGCTAATTTCGAAAGCAACAGTTCATCTGGACCCGCGTTACTTTCCGAGAAAAAAGATTTTCGAATGTTTTCTGATAAATTTTCAATAGGCATTGTTATGGTATGATAGGTGTATGAGGAAGAAAGAGCATAAGGTACGCAGTTTGGGATTTTCTTGAGAAAATCAATTGCCACTCTAAAGACCTTAGGATAGATGAGCCTAAGTGGACTACTATTCCAAATCTTATTACATAATCACTACGAAGTTTGCCATACTAGAGCGTTGGCGTGTAAAAAAACATCTTTCAGGGTCTTATTAACTTTCTGGTTAGAGGCATTTAGAAGCAACGACGAAAAGCACTTGGTTAAATGGTGGGTGTTAGCAACATAGTCCCGTATACTTGACCCAGGATTACTTGAAGACAAATAAATAATTGATTTTGAACATTTCCAAGCTTTTGCAACTTCCTGTAGTATGTTGAGTACGAGTAGACATGTGTAGTAGGTCTATGGCAATATGCAAAGTTATTGCACTCGAAACTTATTACAGTAAATACATATTTTTAATTTGATAAAACTGGCTGAAAAAGATTCTGTCATCCTAAACAGACTTTTAACTACCGTCTTAAAAAGAAATCTTTATTATGCATTGAAAATTTCAATATCAACCCGTCTAGCAGGATGAGCGAGATTAGGCAAGCCAAGTAGAACTTGTATTTTTCAGTTGAATACAATAAAATTTTTACAATATTTAACTTGGAATATGGAGTGAATTGAAAAGTTGACTGACTCGATTGTTTGATTAAAATTTTTGGTTTTATTTATTGCAGTGCTGAAGGCCAATACTATCCATAGTCTTAGTTTATTGAAGTACTAAAGCAGTCTACATAGGAAAACCCGGCCCAATTCAATGTGAAGATCGTAAGCACGTTTAGTGCCAAAGTATTCAAAGAAGAAAAAGAAGTGTTTTCTCTTTAATTGGGGATTATTTAACAGTCTTTGAGTGAGTGTTGGCTCATTTAATTAGCAGAATTGAATTGTATAAATTCTAGCACATTTTTATACATTCAACAAATTGGGGACTGCTGGTGAGCGCTAATACAGTAAAAAATTCATCGACTGATTTAGTAATGTATAACATGTCACTGTTTTTCTCGAGCTGTAAGAATCCGACGTGATTTGCAAATATAATTATTAAGTCACTACGAGAATCTCAAGTATAAGCTTGCAGTAACAAGTAAATTTATACGTAAGGAGAAAGTTCCTTCTCTCTAAAAGTATCGTCACCCTCAATTCAATCTTTTCCCCCAACTAAAACATGAAGAAATCTTTCATAGTACTTCTAATTGGCTCAATTCAATCTCATTACTATTTCTATTATTACTACTACAGCAGTTCTGGCTTATGCGAACTTAATCAACGCATGTGCCCAGAATATTTCTAGTTTGCAAAATTTGATGGCCGTTGCTACTGCAAAACTTAAGTGAAAAGGTGAACTTTATAATTTTCGGGGTTCCGGCTTTCCATGAACGTATATTACTTCATGTCTTTATGTCCATAGTAATTCCCATAATGTTTGGCTAGGTCTGTCAAGCTATTGAAGACTTACGAACTGAAATAAAAATAGCGTACTGATGAACATTCAATAGTAGATAGGTAGGTTAGAAATTATTAGATAAGAACTACAAAAGATTATCATTGCAAATACCCATTCTTAATGTCTGGAAGGAGGTTTGTGGCAGCTAAAAACCTACTTTTATGTTTTCCAAAAGTTGTCGGCTAATTTGCTTGTTGATGCTATCGCAATACCTGAAACTATTACAATGTGCGCAAATATCAGCAAAATCTATCTTGAATACGGAGAATTCAGGTCAAGCTCCAGACCTTGTTTCTTTTCGAACAAACACTGACAGCTTTGACCAACTGGACAATTTCGGTTACTGATTTGTTTTAATTCATGTTTCCTAGAATTTGTAAGTAACCTAACAGTGACTGTAACCAAAATAAACACAATAAACTTTAAGACATTATTGGCTGAAATATACTGCAGATTTCAGGAACGGAGGTGAGCGATTAAACAAGCGTGGTAAAGTTGATTAATAACAAAATGAGTGCATACATTGCACATAGCCAGCGCAAATTTTCAAATACTGGATCATCAATCAAAAACGAATAAAGAGAAAGAATATGAGCATTAGAAAAGCTGACCAGCTTCATTCATTTTAAATGTTCTTTTGAGAGTACTACTGAAGAGGGAATGATATTACTACTCGAACATGTTTGCTAAAAGTGTTCAATAAATGCTTGAATCCAGAGCAGCACGCTACAATGGGGTCATTAAGTATTTTGACAGCTTGGTGATAGATTGTGCTAATCTGCGCATATGCTACTAAAAATACTTGATGATAAAAAGATTACATAGATTAAGCTGATATTGAGGGATCTTTTCCGGCTAACTTAGGCTTTGCCAAATCAAAAATCCCTTAACTTGCCGAGCACTGTCAAACCTCTACGCGATTATTTATATCATAGAAACATATATAAAGGATGGTTTGGCCTCCTCCACATATAGATTTTTTCTAAAAGGTTTTGTCAATTTTCACCAAATCCTGACTGCATGTAAAATTCTTGACGGCTTCTGGTATCTTTCCATTCGCAAAGTTTTTTCATTGCTAGGTCCGAGTTTGCTCCAGTATTATCGGAGGTTTTGTCACTTATTGATAACAAGACAACAACGGGTATCCATCATGTGATCTATCGTCGTTCGCTTCGAATGACTCTTTGCACTGAAAAGTATTAGTCGCTTCTTATACATTGATCGGTAAAAGCTGTTAAAGCCGACATTCACGAACGATATCGCTCTATCGTTCTTTAGTATTTCAGTGATGTTAGGGTTACTTTAGCAAGGTTTTGCTGTTATTATGGCAACTGAACTCCGGTAGCTTAACTTAACTTGGCTTCTCTTGGTATTGTTTCTCGGGTGTCGGCTCGTTTTTACTTTACAATTAGTTACCGTGTGACTGTTTTTATTTGTCCACTCCACAGTTTTACAAATTATCCTAATACTTCTGCTATTAAATGGGGTGAAAAAAAAGGAGTTTAAATAGTCTTGAAAAGTTTGTATTTTTGTAGTTTTATTTCGCATAAACATTACCCCACATTTCCTTCTTGTTTGAAGAAAAAAACCTGTATTTGTTAGAATTCCTTCAAAGTGTTAATCTGAACTTGGCATAATATATTGGCAATTTTAAACGAAATGGAACCTAATAGAGAAGGCAGCCAATCTCCGGCGCACTCGTCGTTCGAGATAAAACAAAAGGAAGAGACCATTGGAGGAGGCTACGAAGCTCCTCTTACTGTCGCAGAACAAACAAAAGTTATAGATGAACTAGCAGAGAAATACGGTGTCAATCAGCGAAAATTAATGTTGAAGATGGACCTGTTCATTGTTCCTGCTATCTGTTTATTATACTTACTTGCATTCTTGGACCGTGTGAATATCTCCAATGCCAGCGTTTACGGCATGGCAAAAGATCTTAATTTGGTGGGCAATCAGTACAATACAGCACTTACAGTATTCTTTGTACCTTACATTCTCGCTGAGGTACCCTCCAATTTTTTACTCAAAAGACTAAAACCTCACGTTTGGTTATCTGCCTGTATGGTTTGTTTCGGAGCTGTGACACTGAGTCTGGGCTTTGTAAAAAACTTTGGCGGGTTAATCACTTGTCGTGTCTTACTCGGTGCCTGTGAAGCTGGTATGTTCCCTGGTTGTTTCTACTTGCTTTCCATGTGGTACCGAAGAGAAGAAGCACAAAGAAGGTACTCATTCTTTTTCTCTTCCACATGTCTTGCCGGAGGTTTCAGTGGTCTCATTGCCGCAGGTATTTGGAACCTAGATGGTAAGAGAGGCTTAGAAGGTTGGAGATGGATCTTTATCATCGAGGGCGCTATCACAATTTTCTGTTCAGGTCTCATGTACTTTTTTATCTCTGATTTCCCAGAAGATGCAAAATATTTGTCTAGTAACGAGCGTGAATTTATCAAAGCTAAGCTTGCTCTTGACTCTGGTGATTCTGGTATTGACGTTCCTCTCAACTTTACAGGTATCAAGCGGGTTTTCCACGAATGGAAAGTATGGGTTTGCGGCTTATTATACTTTTTCATCATCATCCCCTCCTACGGATACGCTTACTTCGCTGCTACCATTGTCAAGTCCCTTGACTACTCACCTATCCAAACACAATTCCATTCAGTTCCTCCGTGGGCCGCTGCCTTCGGATTTTCGATGACTCTTGCATTTTTCTCTGACAAAATAAGACACCGTTTGTCATTTATTATCTTTTCATGCCTAGTGGCTGCAGCAGGATTCATCATGTTGCTTGCAAACCATGAAAATAATAAAGTCAGATACGGAGGTTTATTCCTTATTGCTTCAGGTCTTTACACAGCTATGCCTTTGCTAGTGTGTTGGACAAATATGAATTTTGCAGGTCATCACCGTCGTGCAGTTGGTACTGGATGGCAGATTGGGTTTGGAAACATTGGCGGTATCATTGCCACATATTCTTTCTTGAAGACCGATGCCCCGTTCTACACTAAAGGTCTTGGTATTGGACTTGCTTTCACCATTCTTTGCATGTTGGGAGCTGTAGGATATGCATGGGGACTTAAATATGAAAACCAATTAAAGAGCCAAGGTAAGTTTGATGCCAGGTATGAGAATATGACCGAGGAAGAAAAGAAAGTTGCCGGTGATCTTAAACCCACTTTCGTCTATAATTACTAGTTTTTTATCCTGTTTTCTGTAAAACTTTTTGTATTCTGTTTATAATGTTCTCCACAACTAATTTCATGTTTTTATTTTCCTTTTTTTTCTTTTCTCTTTCAAAGATCTAACATTCTCAATATCGTTAGAATTTTTATCTTCTCCGTAGAAGATATCTTATGTTCACAACTTGACTCTTCGATTGTGGTATTCGAAAGTGCTATTCCAATGTCTCACCGTATTTTGAAAATTGTTGATAGTTCGAATCAGATTATTCCAAACTGTGGAATATAATCTTACTTTGTAGCTTAACTGATCAAAAACTTGTGACAAATGTAATCAATCTCTTTCTCAAGAGTTATCGATAAGACAAAAAACCGAATAATCAAATCTGTATATATAGCATGGCCGCCAGAGTTGTAAAGTCATCAAGAAATCAATAAAACCACACATCATAATATAAAAGTGCAATAATTTAAAATTTTTTTTCTAACAAACCTAGTTTGTAGACCATTTTTGTTTTTCCATCTCCAAATAGCGCATTCTATCCTTTTCGTCAAGAAGTGCCATCCTCATGTACAAATCTTTTTCGTCTAGATGATCCAATATCATCATCTTCTCAGAAAATGTGTAATTCAGGGACATGACATATTTGGAAATTTCTCTTTTCTCTACTGATCTAGAGTCTTCGATGATTTTAGAGGTTTCGGGTGTCGTTGTTTGTTTCTGAATGTGTGACAAAAATGTGTTTACTGAAGTTTTGATCGATTCGGAGAGCGATTCTAATGACTTTGCAACTCGCTCTAAACTCTCAGAGTTTGTATAAGGATCCACGTCAACAACACTACCGGTTTCATTTCTTGAAGCAACTGGGGAAACTACATTGACGGGGGTTGATACCACTGGAGGTTTCTCCAAAGTTTGTACGTTACCTGGGATAGTCGACGTTAAAGGAGTCTTTGGTGCTATTGTAGTCGCAGGTACGTTACTGCGTTCTGGTAAATTAGGTTCAGCTGTAGGTGGTGCTTGCTGATGCACGTTTTGAATATTGGAAGTTATTGGTACAAATAATGAGTCTGGCGTTAATCGAGTTGTAACTATATCAAATTCTTCATCTGAATCGGAGGATGACCCAAACACCTTCCGGCGCAACTGCTTCTTTTTTGAAAGTGTCCTAGGACTATCCAAAGATGAGTCCGATGAAACAGCAGAGTCGTCATCTCCAATTAAATTCATGTTAATAGCGGACGAAATATCTGAATTTCGTCGTTTCCTCGGATTAATTTCATTATCTATATCGACAATTTCTTCTCTATTCGCAGGTTGACTTGAAGCTACAGTTTGTCGATTATTTTCCAAAAATGGGTAAATTCGAAGGTCTGGCTCTCCAGTAACGGTTTCCATAAAGTCGTAATATTCAAATTCTATTGAAGTCTTCCCATTTCCTAATGATTTCAGTTGAAAAGATCCAGTTCTCGTGAGATGTGGCACAACTTCTGTTTCAAAGAGATCAGTATCTATTATAATCTTCTTTTTTTCTGGGTCCCATAATACACCTTTCATTTGAACTATGGCTTTGAATTCTCTATAAGTTCGTTTCATGTTGCTGAAAAGCCGTGATATTTGGACGGTACAGACAGGTGTATTGAACTTGTTTTCAAACGCTTGCTTCACCACATCGAAAGTAGAATGTTTCTTGAACAAAGTGTGCCCACTATAATACATAGATTTCAAAAAGTTCATGACAAATCTTCGTTTCTCGTCATCCCATATATATCTTTTCGTCTTTTTTTTCGGTGGTTTTTTTGATTTTGATTTAGATTTTGTGGTAGTTTGAGATTGAGATTGGGATTGAGATTGCGGTTGTGGTCGTGGAGCTATTCTTATATTGCTTTGGGGCATGGGTGTAAACCCAGAGACGGGCATTGGTACGTAAAGAGGTGAGTTGTAGTCACTTATGTTTGGCTTTTCTTCACTCATATTTATACAATGATAGAGCTACCGGTTTGACTACTTATAGCTTGAGCTGTAAAAGGAAAAAATTATTTGGGTAGATGGAGTTGGGAAGAAGGGTGTGTTACAGCCCTTACATCATACCGAATAATATAAGATATACTACCTTGGGTATAATACTTAAAATTTACACATGCTAGAAGGCTACAATATGGGGGACTACATGCCTAACTGAATGTGAAAAATATTGATCCCTCTATGCAAAGATACATATTTGAGATTACGGCACTATAAAAATCTTCATGATGTTTACAAAATATCTAGTAGTCTATTGATTTTTTTTTGACTAGCTTTGATTGTTTTCTGTTCCGGTTATAAGTGGTTTCAAATTTCACAGTCCTGCCTATTATATATTTGCCCATCAACTTCTACTATTAACAGCTCATTTTACTAATGATTTTAAAATTTCTACATCTTGGTGGATTCTTCAACCTCATTTTGTTTAATAGTATTTACTATCTTCAGGGACGGCTCTTATTATAATCCAGATGAGTCTCCCAAAACTTATCTGGCACTTTTATTACCGAGTTTATTACGGGACTCATGAAGTTTACTAGCAGCCGCAATATTACTATACATTCCATTTAATAACAGCACTATACAACCCAAGTTACTGCTTTCAGGTGGATAAAATATTACAGATCTAGGAGAGGAAATATACTCCAACAAGTTTTTGGTTCGATAAAGAGAAACATTTATACGGAAACGTGAGATTCCATAGTGACCGTTAGTTCGAACTGCAAAATATCATAAACCCAAACACAAACAAAAACAAATAGTGAGTCATGTATTGTCGCTGTTCAATCAAAATCTCGTTCACCTCACATAATTATAACTCCATGCCATAACAGAAACTTGTAGTAACCTGATAGTCATTTCGAATATCCAAGTGCAGAGTAAAAAAAATTAAAAATAAATTCGAAAGAATAAATATTCATGACATGCCTTAAACATTGATTACATCGCTCCACTATACACTCAAAAATCATCTCGTAATAACCACAAAAAACCATTTAGGCTTCAGCAAGGTCTCTGAGACGCTTGATGGTAGATCTGACGGTGGTGGCAGCAGCAGTGCTAAAACAAGGTTAGTGATATGATCATTCAAAACAATATCATGGATAACATACTTCAAAGTGTAAGCACCACCAGCAATTCCAACATTGCAAGAGTTACATGACCAAACACCAGTAGCATTACGCTTGACTGAGTGCTTACCGCAGAAAGGGCAAAGGTATCTGGCGTGTTGTTGCGATTCGAGCTTCTTACATTGACGTCTCAAAGATGAACCGTAACGGATACCGTATTTACCGGTGATTCCAACCTTCTTAGTACGCTTAGTCCTAACAGAAATATAATTAGAAAATGTTCATATCGTCATCTTGGTCGCGTCAAAACTAAATAATAGGTGTACTCACATTGTGAATATATGATATGCGAGTGCCAAACTGGGGATGAGTAAGAGGGCTAGATGGAGGAGGAAAAGGAAGAATTTTTCATCTAATTGCAGGACCCGTAAAAATTTTAAGCCCTTACCCTCTCTGAAAAAATCTGAAAATAGTGCTTAGTACCACCAGCGTACCATGAAGATACACTTTTAATATTTGAATATCTAAAGTCACTTCGACTAAGTAGTAGTGAAATGATGTTTAAATGAACCTTATTTGTCATTATTTAGCTTTTGTGCCCAAGTGTCTGAAATAATTTTTTGTAAGTAAATTTGAGAATGTACAGTACGTTTAGGTGGACTGCACTTTTACTTTATGCCCTATAGCCCTAATAAATCTTTTTGACAGGCTTTTGTGGATTTATGATTTTACTATCATTTTTAGAGAAATGTGCTTTACACAGTCAATGAAATAAATTTTAACACTTAAATATAAGCGTCTAAACTTTCCAGTCATTGTACAGTACAGTAGCAGCACAAAAATGTGCCATAAAACTTGGGAAAAACGCTATAACTATTTGACTCATTTTGGTATAGCCAGGCTGTTATAGATAAAGTGGCCCCAATTTATTTAAGCGTGAACTTCGTAAATTGTGGTTGAACTTCGTAAATTGTGGAGGTATTGCTAATAACACCTTTTGAGGCAGATAACGGAGTACTAATAGTGCATCAATAGAACTTTTTACACTTATGTTGAGATGTTTATAAGATTGTATAGCCACCTAGCGTGGCTTTGAGTTATAACTATGTCTCTATGTAAGTCAGTTGAACTTATACGATCTGTGTTTTGACGGAGCTTAGCGTAAATCAAACATAACATGACCAACACGCACTTTAATAAATTTTTGATTTCGCTTGAACATAACATGCGAGGATTGTAGTCAGTTGTAGAGCAAAGTTTGAGTACCAACTGATCAAGTTTTAGAGTTCAAAGTCTGTTAAGTTACGTATATAATTTGTACAGCTTGCGTTTTACTGTGTGACATATCCTTCAAGCTATTGGGCATTTGGTAACTCCTAAGCCATTTGATTGTGTATAAATAGCCACCAACTCAACTACGACAAAACAGCGCTCCTGAAATTATAGTTTGAGGTACATTTTCAGATTGTTGTTATCGAGTTGTTTGAATATCAATCCTTTACTTGGGCGTTGAAGTATCACAGCATACAGTGCGTGGACCAGTTAGGTAACTAAATATTCCAAACTTCGAACTTTGGTTGCAAGTTTAGATTCGTGTTCAATTTTTAGTTTTCATTTTCCACCACATTTTTGGCCTTACAAAGCTCTACCTCTCACCATAAATCGGAACAAAGCTTCAAAGTTACAGACTCCATCTTTAGATACGTCGGCCACTGTCTTCGAATTGCTGCCACTAATACTTTTGGCCTCTATTGATACCAATATTCACATCACTGCATCAACAAAGTACGTGAGTAGTATACAAACTTCACCTCACTTACCCCTTTTCTAACGCTCTCATTTAGATCAATACAATCACTTGGATGCATTCTCTTTAAATGTCAAGACAAAATAACAATAATCTTATTGACCATCCATCGACGGATGACAATTTGAACCCGTTTGCTGACAACCCTCAATCCAGCAATATCAGCCTGAACAGAACTTCTTTTCCAAACAAGTATGACAACACCTCGACAGATCCATATCTGTTTTCAACGACAGCCGAAGACTATAACAAAAATGCTTTCGATGACCCTATACACCCGATTGAGTCGGTAGACTACGACTCGTACTTTTCCGGACAAGGAATGAGTAGTAGACAGAACACCAGAACTAATTTTGACGGTACATATGGTACCGACGACCAAGATTACTTAGGTCCTGGGACAATGAGAAACTCTTCCAACCAAGGCTACTCAAGATATGATGCTGGCAGGAAGTCCGGATTTGCTGGAGTATACAACAATATCAAATCTAAATTGGGCCTGGGTTCCTCATATACAGAAATGGATTTACCTTTGACAGAGCAAGGGCGCTCAACTGGCCGTGATAAAGGAATCGGAAGCGGCGCCAGAGCTGACGACAGAGACTACGAAGAACGAACTGCACCTGATTTCGATATTCGAAAATTGTTTAAGAAAATCACAGGAAAGAAAGAAGTTGACCCAAGCACGTTAGGGCCTCGTGTTATATACATCAATGACCCTATCGAAAACAAAACCCAAGCCTTCAAGGACAATCACATTAGTACAACGAAATATAACTTTGCAACATTTATTCCTAAGTTTTTATTCGAACAATTTTCGAAGTATGCAAACTTGTTTTTCTTGTTCACGTCAGCAATTCAGCAGGTACCCAATATATCACCTACGAATAGGTACACCACCATTGGAACGTTAGCTGTTGTTTTGCTCGTTTCTGCTGTGAAAGAATCCGTAGAGGATATGAAGCGTTCAAGCGCAGACAAGGAGCTGAATAATTCGAAAGCCGAAGTACTGGTAGATGGAACGTTTGAGGAAAGAAGGTGGATTAAAGTCGCGGTCGGTGATATCATCAGGGTCAAATCTGAAGAGCCCTTTCCAGCTGATTTAGTTCTTTTGGCTTCTTCAGAGCCTGAGGGTTTATGCTACATTGAGACTGCTAATTTAGATGGTGAAACAAATCTCAAGATTAAGCAGGCTTGCCCTGATACTGCTGAGCTTGTTTCTCCTGGAGATCTAAGTCGTCTTTCAGGTAAATTGTTATCCGAACAGCCGAATAGTAGCTTGTACACTTACGAAGCCACATTTGAGTTGCAAGAAGGAAGTTCAACCAGAAAAATCGCTTTATCTCCAGACCAATTATTATTACGTGGTGCCACACTAAGAAATACTCAGTGGGTTCACGGTTTGGTGGTGTTCACAGGTCACGAAACCAAGCTCATGAGAAATGCCACAGCTGCTCCTATCAAAAGAACTGCAGTGGAACACATGCTGAATTTACAAATCATTTTCCTATTCTCCATCCTGATTATTCTAGCAATTGTTTCTAGTGCTGGTAATGTTATCAAAAACAATGTTAGTCGTGACGCCTTGGGTTATTTGATGATGTCTACTGAAGGTGGTGCTAAAGTGTTTTTCTCTGATATTCTGACATACTGGGTTTTGTTCTCCAACTTGGTTCCTATCTCTTTATTTGTTACTGTCGAGATCGTGAAATTTTATCAAGCGATATTAATCAGCTCTGATCTAGACATGTACCACAAAGAAACGGACACGCCTGCAATTTGCCGAACTTCTTCTTTGGTCGAAGAACTTGGCCAAATTGAATATATTTTTTCGGATAAAACAGGGACGTTGACTAGGAACATTATGGAATTTAAATGCTGTTCCATTGCCGGACATTGTTATGCAGGGGAGGTTCCTGAGGATAAGCGAGTAACTGAAATTGATGGAGTTGAAGTTGGTATGCACGACTTTGAAACTTTGAAAGATAGGATGAATTATCACGAAACTCAAGTTTACATTAAAGAATTTTTCACGTTACTGGCTTCATGCCACACTGTCATTCCTGAAGTGAACCAAAAAACTGGCAAAATCAAGTACCAGGCTGCATCTCCAGATGAAGGTGCTCTTGTTGAAGGCGCTGCGCAATTAGGATACAAATTTATTATCAGACGACCCAAACTAATTACTATTGATATTAACGGTGAAAACTATGAGTATGAACTGTTGAATATTTGTGAGTTCAACTCTACTCGTAAAAGAATGTCTGCTATATTCAGATGCCCCGATGGAAAAATTAGACTTTACTGTAAGGGTGCTGATACTGTGATAATGGAAAGACTGAGTCCCGAAAGTGAATTTTTAACGGAAACTACAACTCATTTAGAAGAGTTTGCTGCCGATGGGTTAAGAACATTATGTTTGGCTACCAGAGTTATTCCTGATGAAGAATATGCAGAGTGGTACACTATTTTTGAAAAAGCCTCCACAACCCTTGTGAATAGAGCCCAAGAATTAGATGATGCTGCTGAGTTAATCGAGAAAGACATGTATTTACTTGGAGCAACTGCAATTGAAGATAAATTGCAAGAAGGTGTTCCTGAAACTATTCACACACTCCAGAATGCAGGTATCAAAATCTGGGTTCTTACCGGAGATCGTCAAGAAACAGCCATCAATATTGGTATGAGTTGTAAGTTGTTGAGTGAAGATATGTCGTTGCTCACCATCAACAAAACTACTTTTGAAGATACAAGAGACTGCATAGAGAAATATTTGGAACAATTTGGAGTGGGCCAAGATTCGGAGGTTCTGGCGTTGGTTATTGATGGTAAATCGTTGGAGTACGCTTTAGATCGAAGACTCGACAAAAGGTTTTTAGAATTGGCAGTACAATGCAAGGCTGTCATTTGTTGTAGAGTCTCACCTTTACAAAAAGCTCTGGTTGTGAAATTAGTGAAAAGAAATAGCAAGGCTCTATTACTTGCTATTGGTGATGGTGCAAATGATGTCAGTATGATTCAGGCGGCCCATGTTGGAGTTGGTATTTCAGGAATGGAAGGTATGCAAGCAGCTCGAAGTGCGGATGTTTCTATTGGTCAATTTAGGTTCCTCCGAAAGTTGCTACTTGTGCATGGTGCTTGGAGTTATCATCGTTTATCGAAGGCTATATTGTATTCGTTCTACAAGAATATTGCATTGTACATGACCCAGTTTTGGTATGTCTTTCAAAATGGGTTCTCTGGTCAGTCAATTTTTGAATCTTGGACCATTACTTTTTACAATGTTTTCTTTACCGTGATGCCTCCCTTTGTTATTGGTGTGTTTGATCAGTTTTTATCAGCTAGACTCCTGGATAGATATCCTCAATTGTACCGACTAGGTCAAAGTGGAGCTTTTTTCAATGTTAGACATTTCTGGGAATGGATTCTAAACGGATTTTACCACTCGTTGTTACTATACATTTGTTCTACTTTTGCCTATCGATATGGTAACTCTCTTTCAAATGGCCTGCTTGCAGATCATTGGGCGTGGGGAACTGCATTATATACTTCATGCGTATTCACAGCGCTTGGTAAAGCTGCGTTAATCACGAATATGTGGAACAAGTTTACCATCATCGCTATTCCTGGTTCTTTTCTTCTCTGGCTTGGATTCTTCCCTGCTTATGCTACTATTGCTCCCTTAGTCAATGTTTCCACTGAATATAGAGGAGTTTTAAGTCACCTTTATCCTACACTTGTATTTTGGGCGATGATGTTCTGTCTTCCCCTCATTTGTTTGATTAGAGACTTTGCATTCAAGTATTACAAGAGAATGTATCGACCACTCTCTTACCATTATGTGCAAGAAATTCAGAAGTACAATATCGCCGATTACCGACCGAGAATGGAACAGTTCCAGAAGGCTATTAGAAAGGTTAGACAGGTTCAAAGAATGCGAAAACAAAGAGGATTTGCGTTTTCGCAAGCTGATGAGGGACAAAGTAGAATTATTGAAGCTTATGACACAACTGTGGCCAGAGGAAGATATGGTGAAATGAAATCGGTGAACCACCATGACAACAATACGCATTTTATTTAGATGTTGAAGGTATTCATAGGGCTGGAGTTGAAGGATGTGGAAAGAAATCTTTTGTGAATTGTTAATGTATTCTTTGTTTGAATATACGTTCGTATTATCTTTAATTTTATTAATGAATCTAATCATGAAAGAAAAACCAAGATGATAGTCTTTGAGGTATAAAATATTGATACTTTTACATTAGCTACTACTGGTAGGACATTAAATCTAGGTATATTTTTAAGATTTGTTGTATGAGACACGATTACAGTATATAGAGAAGATTGTGAAGAGCGATTGGAGATCACACTAAAAATTGTCAGGTATAGAGACTTACAATCTATGGAGGTGCTGTTTTTGTGTAAGTAACTAATAATAATAAAACCTGGGGTTTGGTAGAATTAACAAGAAATATCACCTACGAAATCTCTAGGTAGGTGCTAACCCCGAAAGCCGAGTTTGTGTAGAAAAATTATTCTACAGTACAAAAGATATCTTGCTCTGAAGTCAATTTGATAGCTTATTAAAGCATGCTATTCATACCTACAACGCCTATAGCATACCGATAGGTTTATATTTTCAAGTGTATGTGTTTAATTATGTACAATTTAGGTTGTTCAATAATGGAACTACTTTATAGATCCATTTTTCTAGGATCCCGATTCTGATGGATTGCTGATCGACAATCATTGCCATAGAAAAAGAAGCGAGTCTTCAGAACGTCAATAATAGAGATATTCTCCTGCAAGTCGTATAAAAACAAAATGTCCACCTCAAAAACTTATTTCTCACCGGCTGGTTTCTTTTGAATCAACGGTTTATCATCATCAGGTAATCCCAAATTCTTCCACTCATCTTTATCCATCAGCCCGCTACAATCACGAAAACGTTAGTTCATTTTTCCTCAATTTCACATTTTCCAGTGTTCTTCCATGCCGCGTTTGTTAACTTCAAACACAAATCTATACTTACTGGTCCATTCTACATTTCAAGTAACTTTTTGCCAGTAGCCGGCAGCCGGGTGCGTTGTTCCCAGACACAAGTTTGACGCAGTCAATGTAGTCTTTCATAATGTGAGAACAGTCGTGTGAGTGGTCTAGAGGAAATGACCCCCGATCTGGAGGCGTGGGTCGCCATGATGTGGTTCCTGCACCGGGTGAGCCGATTGCCATTTTTGTAATGTCGTGTAGGGAAGATTGTTTGAGTATATGCTGGGGAGACTTCTTGAGACGAAGCGGGAACAGATGATGGAGTAGGCAATCAGGTGAGAAGTGCAATAATTATTGTACCGGTTTTTTTTAATGTGGGTGTGTGGGCATGTAAACTTAGAGAAAGCTGATGCATGATGCCAATATGAGACTTATGCTTTATTTTTCAGAGCTAAAACTTTAGGACTTAAATGGTAACGGCTCGTGGATGCAAAAAAAAAAGAGATCTCAGCCATAAGCCGTTTACTTTTAGTCAAGGTGGCTAGTGGTTTTCAACCATCAACCAGAGTTCTATTGTAATTATTTGTAAGATTTTCAAACCTCGGGAACAAAACAAGCCGCGACATCCCGGTCCAATTTCTATGCTTGTTCTAATCAAGCTAAGGAGGACAAGCAAAAAATAAAGATAAAAAGGATAATAATCTGAAGCCAGTGTGTGTGGCTAAAACGTCAGGTCTGACTGTGGCATCGTCGCCGTTGTATTGAGTGGGGCTGGAAACAAAAAGAAGAAACATGATTGAATTTTATTTTTCATTTCTATACGAACAAGCAACTCAGATACCCGTTTAGGCCAAGTGAAATATTCGAGATAAAAATCTCCAGCTTTGTGAAAAAGATATAAAACGCCGTGTAATGTCGTGTTCTTATTTTCATCTTTATCATACTTGCTCATATCACAACTAAAATAACACACTTTAACCGGATCACTTGAGTTATCGCTTCAAGATCAAATCAAATCGAATCGAACTAAACTACAATCACAATGTCTTTCACAATACCTGCCGATTTCAAGTACGTCGTTGCTGCTTTTTCGCTTTTCCCAATTCTCCATTTGTATGTTGCTGGCACCGTGGTAAGCCAAAGGAAGACATCAGATGTCCCACTACCTGCTCTCTTCGCGACTCCTGAAGAGGCTGCCAAAGACCCCAAGAAGCACATCTTCAACTGCGTTCAGAAGTCAGCCATGAACTTACAGGAGCACATGCCTACTGCCGCGATCGCTTCTTTGGTAGCCGGTATCTCGTTCCCTAAGACTACTGCTAGTTTGATGCTTGCTTGGACCATTGGAAGAGTCTTTTACCATATTGGATACTCCTCTGGTGACCCCCAAAAGAGATACAACGGAAGAATTGGAAGTTTGGCTGTAGTTGCGATCATCATATCTAGTATTGCTTCCGCTGTTAAACTCTTGATTTAAGTACTGGTCTGAAATCCATCCAACACTTGAATACAGCCTTTGCCTGTATGATATATCACACTGAAATAATTGCTTGATTCATATATCTCTATGACCCGAATATATATAGAAAAATCATTTGTCTAATGTTTCACAAGGTTTGGAGGTTCCAATGCTTTATGTTGTTGTAATAGAATTGTACGTGCACGTACTTATTTGAGATAGATTTCAACTTACAATTATATCAGAGATAGCATGAATTATCTTATCTACAGGTCAATTTGAGCGTATCGCGAATCTTTAAATCTCATATACAGTACTGTATTAAGCAACGTTTTAGCATTCAATTTTGTGATTGAAATAAGCTAAAGTCCAACGATGTATAGGAACTTGTTATAGAAACATCCTTTTTTCATTTTTGACGCACTATCTGATTAGATCAGACGTCACTTCGAGAGTATATAATCTCCTGTTATTAAACCAGGAAAGTTTGACATTTCAGAATTTAGCGAAAAACCATACATACTGTAAAAAGTAGCAGATTCGAGAGTCACAAAACATTATTTTTTTATTTAAAATGTGAGTGCGAGGGATACAAGTTGCAATGATTTGGAAATGCTGATGAATGATATTAAACTAATGCTTTAGAGCAGAGATTGGGACCTTGAAACTTGGACCTTTAGCAAAGGAATAAAGGTTCATGGTTGACGGTTGACAACTCGACAAAAAGGGCCGAAAAATAAGCGTCAGATTTAAGCTGTTTTGCTCCTGGCCCGAGATGACTGCCGTTATCTCGTTCATGATGATAGTCATGCATATTTTGCTTGTTCGTTTTGTTTGATGAAGACACGAATGCTTGTTATTAGTCGCACAGGGTGTGGGTATCGTCCTCAGATCAGTCATATACCCGATCATGAACTAAACTAGCCTTCGCCCATAATTGTTCGTAATCTTTTAAATCCCGAAATCCAAATAATCGCGATAGCCTAGCGCAATAATCGCGTCCGCTCGAGCTAATTTTAGGATTGGAAGCGAGAATAGGATCTTTACAGTGTGTGGCTGAAACGCATATTTTGACTGTAACATTATTATTCCTTTTCTACACTGTAAATTGATGAAATGACATGAAAAACCTTAACAAAGTTAAAATCTTTACTTGCATTTTTATAGAAAGCAAACAGCTCAGATGACCGTCCTGATTGAACAATATAATATTATTTGAGATAAATTATGTAGCGTCGGAAATAATTTAAAGCCCTGGCTGTACCTTTTAGTTCTTATTCTTTTACTTTATTACGATTCTTCCCATCAACGCTTAAATATCACCCATTTACCATATAAATTTAATAACACCCTAATTGATCTTATCATATCCAACCAAACGGGATCAAACCAAATTGCAATTAAAATGTCTTTCAGAATACCTGCCGATTTCAAGTACGTCGTTGCTGCTTTTTCTCTATTCCCCGCACTCCACTTATACGTTGCCAATACCGTTATAAACCAGAGAAAGATATCTGATGTTCCACTGCCAGCTCTCTTCGCGACCCCAGAAGAAGCTGCCAAAGACCCCAAGAAGCATATTTTTAACTGTGTCCAGAAGTCAGCTATGAACTTACAGGAGCATATGCCCGCTACCGCAATTGCCTCTTTGGTCTCTGGTGTCTCGTTTCCCAGAACGACTGCTGGATTGATGGTTGCTTGGACAGTAGGAAGAGCGTTGTATCATACGGGGTATTCTACTGGTGACCCTACGAAGAGGCATAGGGGTATTATTGGAAGTGCGGCTCTCGGAGGACTAACTATTTCCGGGATTGTCTCTGCCGTTATGTTGTTGATGTAAATACTGGTTTAGATTCCACCTGTACTTAAAAAGATATCTTGCCTATATCACATATCAGAATAAATGCGAACTGAATGAACTAAACTAATTTATCTTCCTGTCTTACAAGTTGCGATGCTTTCATTGAGATATTGTGGTAAAGCAATGTTGACATCTACAATTCACTTCTCAAAGTATAGCTCAACGATCAGATATGAATAGAAATCATAACATAGGCCAATTTAAGCTCACGATAGTAATGATTTTCATGTTCTGTTTATTTGAGATTGGTCGTAGTTTCCAACGTTTTACCATCTTCTTTTAGAAACTAATTGGAGGAAACTTCACTTCATACCAACGAGCTCGTTATGAATATACTCTCTTCTGAATGTAACTGTACTGTATAATATATTATACTAGTTAGATAAGACGTCAATTTAAACACAACTTCTTATCGGATGTTAGAGGCCTTTTGTATCTAATCAATTCATACTTAACCATATCTATGGCCATCCATTCTAGCAATCAGAAACGTAGCAGTTCTCAAAAAGCGTGCTACAGTTCAGCCCAACTAAAATGGGGATTGATCGCAGGAA
>JAJMKR010000050.1:83024-128815 GCA_030563945.1 Geotrichum australiense | reverse complement strand
AGATTTCATTGCTTTGTTTAGCCTTGTGCACGAAGCACTTCTTGGTAGTACGTACCATATTTTGCTCTGATAGCAATAAACAATCTAATTTGTTAGACTGTTAGATTTCTTATTATGTGCACAATGATTTGATACTACACGTAAATCATTGAACGGTGTACTTTAAATGTTTACAGTCGAAGGTGGTCAAGCTTCGCATGGAATACAATTATTGTTAGCTGAGCAGCTATGACTTTTAAGATATGTAACTTAGAGCTTTAAATATGAACATTGGATATTATACTTCGAGGCTTGGCAAATCATACCTAGAAGTTAGATAACATGCGATTTGCCGGAATATCTTTGTTTCAAGGTTCTTTACAAATCTACTTCAGCAAGCCCATAACGTAAAAGAAATACTTTCTGAAACTGATAAGAAACTTGAGAATGATGAGAAAGTACGGATCTTTGTTACTTCTCTTGGAATTTTGACGGTATAGATATCATTATGTGATTACACATTGACAAAAGGCCCTTGAAAAAACGAGGCTCCAGGGCTATCACAAGATGGCACACACACATCTTTATAAGCTGCGACCAGGGTCCTATTGAACCGAATTTTGTTTACAAAGCAGCCACAAAATGACAACGTTTTAAATATTTTTGCCATACAAGTCCATAATATTATGAGTTTAGTGTTTGGCGGGTTTTCAAATAAATAAAAAAACTTCACTTCGGATATTGAAGGGAATTTTTTTCGAGCTAAAATGGATGCGAAAAAAAAGTTGGCATGGAATATTCAAGATAACCAACCCTATCTGCAAACAAAGTTAGTTCGAGCAAGAACTTTGTACCTTTGTACCTAATAATGCATCTTAGCGTTTCTAAGAATACTCGTGGTGGGATATTTCAAAAATTGACGTACAAAAATTATTCCGAATCAAATTTTTCCATGAATTACCGTTCGGGTATTCTCTGTTGAAGCTAGGTACGTATTATAAATACCGTTTATCTTACCCTTGATCTAGGATTTATCACAGCATTAATGGGTACTCATGATAGCACTTATCTTTAAATTTAATAAGGAACAGTAAATAAGTAACCTTGAAAGGGCCCATTTTTGTAAGAAAAACATTTCTATTAACTCCATAGAAGAGGTTGTCTCGTTGTATGCTTTCTCTACATGTGTATACTACTCGTGGAGTGCGTAACTTTGAAATATGAATTTCAATTCGACTGGCTGTCAGCCCATCAAATAGTATGTTCCCCGACGATATCCGAAAACACAGAGATGGTGATCTTCCTACAAAATTTTCAGTCAATTGTTGATATAATCCAACAATATATATATGCTCCGTAATGACACCATTGTGTTCAATTTATTTATCGTTCTTTTGTTCATTCCATTTTTATTGCATATTCTTCTTGACCTTTCACGAAATATACCCATTCAAGCATTGAAAAAGACCCAGCCAATACACTAAAGGTTAAATATTATAATTATGGATACACAAGTTGAAAATAGAAAGTCAGAAGAAGATATTAGTGGAAAGTCTGATACAGAAAAAACCACTGATTTCGAGTCTGAATCCGAATCTGACTACAAATATAAATATTATAATGATCCAACATATTTCCCAGATGGTGGGCTTAAAGCGTGGTCTCAAGTTGTTGGAGGCTTCCTTGCTGTTTTCGTGACATGGGGGCTAGTAACCTCGTTTGGTGCTTTCCAAACATACTATCGAACAGAGCTTCTACCAAATGCATCATCGTTCCAGCTCGGTTGGATCAGTTCCATTCAGTCGTCATTTCTTCTACTGGGTGGAACACTTTCTGGAAGATTATTTGATTTGGGGTACTTTTACCACCTCATTTGTACTGCCACAGTCCTTTCAGTTGTTTCGTTCTTTATGATTGCAGAATGTTCTGAGTACTGGCAAGTTTTGCTTGCACAAGGGTTCGGCGTTGGATTAGGTATGGGAATGCTTTTTGGACCTTGCATTTCGTGCGCATCTACTTACTTCAAATCTCGACGCTTATTGGCCATTAGTATTATGACCTCAGGAGGTGGTTTAGGAGGTGTTATTTTTCCTTTAACTGCAAACAACCTGCTTGATAGAATTGGCTTTCAATGGACAATTAGAGTTCTTGCATTTATTGACTTATTTTGTCTTTTAACTATCTTGACCGTCATGAGAGACAGACTTGCCTCCATGCGTTCCCAAATCCGGGTACAAAGCAAAGGAAAACTTTTTGCTCTTTCTTCCTGGATTGACTTTGAAGCACTTCGTGATCCTATCTTCATGACGTTCATCGCAGGAATGTCATTCTGCTTTTTCGCAGTTCTCGCCCCCTACGCTCACCTTCAATCATACAGTATCTACATCAAAAGCAACCCAAAAATCACCACCTACATTATTGCAATTTTGGGAAGCACCTCGTTTCTTGGACGCCTTTCAACTTACCTGGTAGTGAGAACACTGGGTCCTTTTACCTGCACATGTTTTACGACACTCAGTTGTACCATCCTACTTTTTTCGTGGATAAGAGTTCGCTCCGACGCCGCGTTGGTTGTATTTACACTGTTGTACGGGTTCTTCTCAGGTGCCACGGGTTCATTCCCCCCATTCATGGTGCCACTACTAACCCCTGACATTACAAAGCTTGGTGTCAGATTTGGAATGTGTTTCATGAGTCTGGGAACGTTTATGCTGATATCTATTCCACTTGCAGGCCTTGCAATGGGAAGTAATGGCGATGGATACAAAGAATTGGCAATATTCTGTGGTGTGCCGATGGCATGCTCAGCTATTCTTCTGGGAACTTGTAGATATATGAAAGCTGGATGGAGTTTGGGAAGAGTTTGAACGAAGGTTTGACTGTTCTTATCGGTTTTATTTATTTATTAGCATATTGCATTTTTTAGTATATATAATAGAAACAATGTAAAGTCAAAATAGAATAATGATTTTTTTTTAAAAAAAATTACTGTATCAGCGAATGGCGATGCCTCTGCTTAGAATATCGTGGATTTAACCAGCGTTGGCAACAAGTGACGATAAAAACAGTAAAATTTTGACCAATGAACGAAATGGAAATTTTAGCTCTAACTCTTAGCTGTGCTCCAAAGGCGGTTTTTTTTCTTTTTTTTGGGTGGTGGCGACTCGTGAGACTAAACCCTTTAATTATACCCGTTTTACGACAATCAATAACATTCTGTTTTTTCGTATATAGATAAAAATTCGCTCTGATGTAGTATTATTGATCATACCTACAATACGGGTTCTTTCAGATGTTACTGCAGCGTTCCCTTAATTAATCGTGACTTAACCAACCCCTAATGGCACAAAATTGGGTATCTAAAATGTGTGCTGCTATAGATTCCGTTTGGAAGTCTTTCTATGAGATGCAGCGGCGACAGATATAAAAAGCTGACCATATTTTGCCGATTGGCATGTTGGACGGTCCTTCTGGAAGCTTTTAGATTTTTGGTAAAAAATATATTAAAGATTAAGCTATTGATATTTATATAAAAATATATCCAGTTTCCATCTGTTTATTGGTATATTTGAATTTTTCAAAGTATATATACCGACAATACATACTGTACTATATGGAATAGATATGATGTAAAAACAAAGACCGATACATCAAAAACTAGTAAAACATTAATAGTTTGTAATATGACCCACTTTACTTTCAGAAATTGGTTTTGTGCTAGGCAGGTTCGATGGGGGGACTAATGAATGACAATTAATAATCGCTAAGCGGTAGTAAAATTGTAAAATATCAACTAATAAACAACATGCAAATCCTAAATTTTAGCCCCGAGCTGTACCAAAAGTATTTCCAACCCACTTTTCAATTCGTGATTGTTCATCTCAGCTCTCAACTCACCAACCTCACGAACAAACCTGTCCATCAATTCTTTAGTCTCTGTTTCTTTCTCATTTCTCAGCACGCTTCCAAACAGCTTGTCTATCAAGTTCGACACATTTTCAGTGTTTTCGCTCAAGAAATAAGCTGTTCTCAGTTTTATTACAACCTCAACATGCCCTGATATGAGCTCTGCTAAAGATATGTCCCATTTAGAGTCATTAAATAGCTTGCAAACTGAAAGGATGTATGGGTTCCAAAATGTTGATGGAACAATAGTGTGAAAGTATGTTGTGAGTACAGAGAAAAATACTGTTAGTTTCCAAGTATTTACACTTGGAGAGGTTTGACTTGCGGCCTTTAAATGATGCATGACTCTGGCAAGTTTTAAAAGCCTCGCAAATATTGAGTTATAAATGCCTTTAATCTCGTCCGTTATAACGATTGATAGCGGGTTTGGTGGAGAATAAACAATATAGATCGCGTCTGTTGCATTTATTGACGTAACATCGTTCAAGGTACATTCCTTTTTTAGTCCAAATCCAATAGTACCCTGAGCTTCAACATCCAGGTTAAGTGAAGAGAGAGCAGTGTGAATGCATGGGGACAATGCCCTATTAACCTCAGGCGATGAAGGAGGCCAACTTCTGTGTTGAGAAATATTGAGTGAGCCAACTAAGGGTAGTGAATTAACAGAGCCAAACAGCATATCTTCCAATTCAAAAAGCAACACGCCTGATCCAAGCATCATAATCTGTCTGACTATATTCAAATGATCGAGAAGTTTGCGTCCGGATTTATTGAAGACAAGTTGTAATGTCAGATCGGTGATAACTTTCGATTGGTATCTGATCAGGTTGCCAACATGTACATTTGTCAATACTTGTAGAGGGATGTGAATAGAAATATCAGTTATTGCTGATTCAAATAGTTGAAAACACGCTTTCTCAATGGTGAAATCAGGGATATACTCTGGCTCCGGAGATAAATCTATGTAGCCAAATAAGCTCCCGGAAGCATTAGATATCGATACATCCTCCATTTCGTTATCGAGATCTTCGTCATTTCTCAGACCTTCATCGTTACTACATTGATTTTGGGTTTCAATACCATCAATCAACAGATCATACAAGCCCTGTAAGTCCTGACAGTAGCGAGTGACATCTGACCTTGATTTCCAATTAAGTTTCACTTTTTTCAGTTTTTCAAACTGTAGCATAACTTCTTCGTTACTGTAGTTCACCATCAGTAGTAAACAATTCATAATGTTAACACACTTTTCGGCGAGGACCTTATCAAAAAACTTGGGGACCTTAGATTCCTGCACTGCAAACAGAGTGAGTCCCAAATTGTTATTCAGCTCCATAAATAAGTCAGAGTATTGTCTCTCATTGTTAAGATTGGTCCAAAAATGGTTGAAGTAAGGACCTAGACCCACAAAATTTTCAAACTGATCAAACCACTGATCTGAAATTTGCTTTAGCACTAAATAAACCAGATTATAAAGTCTCTTATCGGCAAACTCGTACAGTATACATTTATCGTACAACGCATTCATTAACTTCACGGGACTAGGTAGTCGCCTCAAAATTAATCTCAATGACAGATCTTCACATCCCAGTAGTTCAGCCAGCATGTTGATTATTTTGATAGGCTGTTTTAACGTTCCAATGAACTCCAATAGTCGCTCTTTTCTTAACGGTTCCACAAATTTTCGAACCGAGGCTATTATTCCATTCACACAATAGGCGAAAGAAATGAGAACCGAACCCGCTGTATCAGCTTTGTTGTATATAGCTTCCACACTCTTCTCTAGCCTCACAAATCTACTTCCAGCTTCTATGCAAACTTTCACTACTTTACTGATGCTTTCAACACTCATTCCAGAAAGTCGATATTTGAACAGGGCTGCAGACTCGAATACCTGTGTCCCATCGTTGTACGTAAAGAGCGTCGAATCGTGGCCACATATCATTGACGAAAGACAGGACATCAAATAATTTGCTGGTATTATCATTCCTGCTGCATCCGGTTCGTACGCGTTGTTGAGTTTGTGCCTGATATACAAGTCGGTGAATTGGCTCCCTTTCTCAAGGAATAAGTAGGATATGAGTTCAGGATTATCTTCTGGTATAATTTTTTGTAAATATGAGCGAAAATGAGGATTGAATGTATCCCAGTTTATCGAGGTCTGATCGGGTTCATCGTTCTCAAAATCGAGGTTGTTGAAATCAAAGTTCAAAAGTTCCGAGCTTTCCAAGTCTGTCGCAGGTGAAGTGATTGAAGGTGAGTGCTCAGATGGTACGACTGAGACCGGACCGTCTTCAAAGTCAAGTCCCGTGCTAGCTATGTCAAAAAGACCACTGCCCTTATCAGCTTTATCAAAATTGCCTATACCAAGTATATTTGTTAGAAAACCGTATATCCAACATAACGTGTCTTCATCCACATACCTGGTTCAAAATTGATCTCACCGAAGAGAGATTCCTTCCCCTGCTTGGTACTATAGCTTCGTGGATTTAAGGTAGGAATGGAGAATGGCACATTATCATGATTCATGCTATGACTCGTTTGTGAATAAAAAATCTTAGTGCCAGCGTGAAGCAGGTTTGAATATTATTTATTTATTTTTTCGTTTTCGACTTTTTTTTGTTTATTTCAGCGTGTTGTTACTCCCAGCGTGTCGTGTCAAAATACCCCATATTTAATTTTAAAGGGCCTTCTCGAGAATAGCAACACAAATATAAAAATCTATCGCACAACATGGATGAAATGGACATTGACGATATACTAGCTAATGGACCACCTCTTAAGCTCAACAGTGTGAATGAAGAATTGTAAGTATTTGGTAAGATTCGAAATACTTGAAAGTTAGGTACTAACTTGTAGTTTGAAGTGAAATAATACAGAAGCAGTGTCGCCCAGGGCTGTACTTGATTCCACATAGCAATGACTTACTTGAGAAAGATTACTATCATAGTAAGGTGCCTATATCCCGGTATCGGGATCTAATAATCTCGTCACATATAGCTCCATGGGATTGTGTATACTTCGTGAAAGGCGGGTACTCGGGAACAAAAAGTAAGAATTATGGCAAGCCAATTAAGTTTCTACTATTTTTTGTTTCCGGGGAAGAATACCGACGAGTATTTGGGCCCAATATATCGTCTCCGTACAGCTTAAACGACGTGTACCCTATTTTCTACATCAAACACAAACGATGCGCGGAGCTTTCGGAGAACCTGACATTAGCTTGTATCGAGAAATTGATGGATCATGAGATAAATGCTACGGACAATGAATCTTTTAGTCGTATCGAGCAAAGCCTGGATATATTTTGTTTTATATTGGACACTATACCTGCTGAGATCCCTACTCTGGCAAAAGAAAAGGAAGGGGATCTCTCTTTGGACTTGATAAATCTCTCTTTGAGCTCTGACAATCGATACGACGCAAATGACAGTAATTCTTCAAATTTTCAATATATTAAGGAACTTGTCAAAAAGCAAGAACTGTATGACGTTTGAAATTGCAACTATGTTTTCTCTATAGCTTGTATAAACTTATTTATTTCACAATATTCTGCATATATTTATTCAAAAAGTTTTGGATGCCTTTACACAATTTTTCTATACACGCAACTTCTACAGAAATAGTATCAAATAGTATCGACTTTGAAGAAAGCTTTGCATTGCAACTTATTTTTCAAAATGCCTCTTTGATGTAGAATGTAAAAAGATTGGTCAAATATTAGTATTAATAATAAGTATGTATCGGTATAGATAATCAAAGTATTCAATATGAAGTTGGTAATAAATAAACTTGTATGTTAGAGGACCAGCCTAATCTGTGTTAGCACAGCTAGGCAATGACACAGTATACATCAGAAGAATCAGGAAGTGATTCATAAAAATCTCTTCTCCACTCTATACACCTCTGTTAGTTTAAGGTTGACCAGGTGCAAACAAGGTATGCTATAACTTACCATATGAGAGGGTGGGAGCAGTAAATTCTTTTGTAGCGGACATTGTAAGTTGTTGGGTAATTGCTGAAGCTTTGATAAAGTTGGTTGATTGAGCACTTGTTCAAGTTGTATTGATTATTTGAATTGAGAATGTTTGATGGAGAACAAGAAAAAAACAGGTTCAAAACCGTCCAATTTATAGGTCTTCCTCTTCAATACTATTATTAGACTTGAAACCTTTCCAGAAGCCATTACAGACTTGAAAACAGGAATCCCTCAAAAGATGTAACACGTAAAACAAGCATTATACTGGAAATCGTGACGTTCAACTTTCAACGTTTAACGGTAAATTACTGAAGACCCAAATTATGGAGACTTCCCTTTTAGGCCAAAATAATGTGCTTTTATATTTTATAAAGTATTAAATGACTGTACTTTTACCATATTGTTTGTGTCTTTAAGCCTGATACACCATATTATATGTGACACTCTTCAGAATTTTGTGTAACGTTATGCTTTTGTGGTGCAAATTTTACTACGAAGTTTATCATTCACTTTAAAGGAGTTTACGAGAGATTCCGCCTCTAGTGGTCACAGGATGATCTCTAAAAGTGTAAGAGAATTCTACACAATTCAAAAATGCTTCGTCTCAGCGTTTGGTATATACTATAACCTACAGTATATCTATATACACCTATGACCATGAGAACCTGCCACTCGAGCCAAAGTTTTCTGCAAAACGTCCAAATAACCTCTAACAAAACAGCCTTTTCAATTGGTATTTGAGGAAACGTACTACTGAAACTGTTTTGAGCTTTGTGGTAAAGGCGGCACACTAAAAATTGAATAGGATTGAGGATTGGTAAACTGTTTTGGAAATATGCTGATTATGACTGACAATTTCTACTTACATATTCACAATAATGAAACGAGAATGTATTACATCTAGACGCATGCTCTCTAAATACTCTGTAAATATTTAGCAAACTTCGCAGTAAGTTTTCAAATTTATCCATGTTTACGCTAACTATGATGCCGATCGTATGAAGTAGCCACAAAAGCTATACCAGTTTATTTCTTTGATCTTTCTCGGGGTCCTCTACAAGACTGTTCAAACTAAAAGTAAAACTATCGCTCAAAACCGATTTGGTTGTTACTAAGTATGCACTGTAATAAATTGGCAATCACATTCTTGTGAACAAAGAAAAGTAAATCAAAGAACGTGTAGAAATTATATCTATGAAGTAATATTAAGTGACCTTCGAAGATCTCTAAAATAAACGTATGTATCGTAAATAACCAACTTTTGTTGTCGTTCAAAAAAGACCCACCAATTGAATATTAGCTCCCTCCAATATGAAAAGGTCCAGCGGTTGAATTGTTTTTGAATAGACTCCCGACCTTCCTCGTAAACCGTTCTAGCACAGTAAGATGCCATAATCAAAAACGTTCTTTCAACCCCCAAAGGGCTATCTAGTTTTTCATCCAAATATCTCGTCAAGTCGTTTGTTTTCAAAATAAGTAAAACAATTCTAGGCATCGAATGTAACAAAACCATAATCTGACTCAAGAGTCCATCATGAGCAACTGATTTAGCCATATTCTCAATCTCTTTTTGACTCCTCCTTGAAACAACATTTCGTGTGGCATTGTCAAAGTCTCTGCCTGTAATGGCTGCTGCAAATAACCTAAATTGTTCATCAGTAATTCCAGCAAACTTTTTTGCATATTTCCTCATAGCTGGCTCATCCTTGTCTATCAGGGCTAACCAAAAATGTGCATAATTACGTCTTATATCGGTAGGGACATCACGATATAGTCCATGGTCATATAGTATAATCTCAAAGTTTCTATACTTTCCGTTCACTGGGCGAATCGCTATGTTACCGGCATGAGGGTCGCAATGAAGCCCCACATTAGGAGTAAATACCATATTGTTAAAAACATGGGCAAAACAGCTACTTAGCTCCGCTCTTGAAATGTTGTTTTTGTCAAGAAATTCCAAATCATCTGGACGGCCACCTTCTAAGTACTCCATAGCCATGATACGAGGATGAGCCCAATAAACCTTCGGAATTCGTAAGGAAGTTTCACGATAATAAGGAGCAAAATATTCTGCAGTTCTTTGAGCATTTTTCGCCTCATTAGTGAAATCTAATTCAACATATATTGAGGACTGCATTTCATCACCAAGCCATGTCAGGGGATATTCGGGGAACCAATAATCGATATATTCAAACACTCGTCGAGTCATCCAAATATCTGAAGGGATGTACCTTTTTAAAGATGGATGCTGGATTTTGACTGCAACTTCTTGTCCAGTTTCTCTTAAACGAGCTTTATGCACTTGAGCCAAAGACGCGGTTCCAATTGGGACAGGATCAAATTCCGAAAACATTTCTTCAAGAGAAACACCTAAATCGTCGTAAACCAGTCGTCGTATAGTTCCCATAGGGGATATAGGACAACAGTCCTGTAACGGTGTCATTGTTTCAGTCCACTCAGGAGGTAAAAGATAAGTCATAGCCGAGATATGTTGACCTAGCTTGATGAAGATCCCGGCGTTTGTTTCTAGAGCTTGTCGTGTAACTAAAGCAGCTTTAAGATGTGTTTCCGAGAAAGCTTTATCTCTTTCTTCGTCCGAATCAAAGGTTGTCCATAGAAGCTTTTTATAGTAGTAGAGACATTTAACCGTAGCACAAGTTACGACCCATACACGACGACCTGAAAGGAAAATACCGTCCTCTGGACTTTTAGTTAAAACAAAATAACCAGTTGCGCCAAGTACCAAAAAGCCTGCTGTAAAATAAAAGGCAAGAGTTCTGAGTCTTTTGCCCTTTTTTGCACGTAGCTCTTCTATTTCAGGTGGAATTTTAGGTGACGGTGGAGGTGTACTTGAAGGAAGTTTCTTGCTTGATGCTTTTTCAACTGTATTTAATGTATTTTTTGAAGTTGAAGGTGTCTTAAAGGTTGAGAACAAGTTACTGATCGATGGTAAACTTTTAGTTGAAGACTGTTTCTTGACCACAGCGCGAGCTTTTTTCGAGGTTTGTTTTGCTCTAAGTTTTAGCAGTTTGATAACATCATGCGGATCTGTCTGTTGATATACCCCAAGCGAAAACGAAAAAGCTCTTCGTTGAGCTAGAAAGCCCTTGCTATAGTAACCGAATGAAGTTCTCCTAGCGCACGATTTCGATAAACGGAAAATAATCATTCTGGCATGGGAAAAGCTTGTTTTCAGATGCGCACAAATAACACTGAAAGCTGGTGTTGTAGAAGTTGAAGATTCGAAACTAACGGCTCGCTGTATCAACAGATTTTGAAATTGGATGTAAAAAGCTACCCCGAATCGAATAGTATGGGCCAATAAATTCACACCAGAAAAATTTGAGGGTATGGGGGTACGGCTGGCGGACATGTCAAGTATTAAGTAGAAAATATAACACTCCAACACACATGTCACAATTTCCTTTTATTATTTTCAATGCAAAATCTATTTCGAGTACCTAAATTTCACATTTTCATGCTCAATAACGTTGTCTTTTACAAACCTTTTCAGTCTTTTTTTACTCACTTTGAACTATGTGGAGGGATTTCTGGTTCAAATGGGGACCAATCGTGACTGGGATACTTTGTGTATTATGGTCCATATCAAATGGCTTCAACAAAGAGACTATTGTCAATAAGTTAAACCTCAGTTTGATCGAAAAAGTCAACTCATATCATGATTTGACATGGCGATGGTTGGCACATGAACAGAATCCTGAGAACAAAACTGTATTGGAAACTCTAGATATCACTATTGACGATCTATCATACAATCCCTTACCACCGTTGTTTCAAAAGAACCGAACTCAAATCGGTGTTGAAAATGCGACTTTATTCATGCTTGTTCGAAACAGTGAGCTAAAAGAAGCACTTCAATCAATGAGGGAAATTGAAGATAGGTTTAACAAATATTATAGGTATCCATGGACTTTTTTAAACGACAAATTGTTTACCGATGAGTTTAAAAGACTGACTACAGGAATGGCATCAGGCAAGGTTGAATATGGCCACATTCCGGTGTCCGACTGGTCAGTCCCTAATCACATAGATGAGGTTAAGCTAGAGGAATGCTTAGAAGACTTTGGAAATAGACAAGTCATATATGGCAATTCGAAATCATATCGCCATATGTGCCGGTTTAACTCGGGATTTTTCTTTCGACAGGAACTAATGAATCAATATGATTATTATTGGAGAGTTGAACCAGAAACCCATTTTTACTGCGACATGATGTATGACCCCTTTACATTTATGAGGGAAACAAACAAAATGTATGGCTTTGTGATAGCCATCCCTGAATACCCTGAAACTATCCCTACATTATGGAGAACGAGTAGAGAATTTTTCGAAACAAACCCTGACGTCATAGCACCGGACAATGCATTGGATTTTATACTCGACAAAGCTATGGACCGACCCGATGATGTAAGAATTGACTCTCCGGATGATTATAATCTTTGTCATTTTTGGAGCAATTTTGAAATTGCTAATCTCAACTTTTTCCGCTCTGAGAGATATCTTAGATACTTTGATTATCTGGATAAAGCAGGAGGTTTTTTCTATGAGAGATGGGGCGATGCTCCTGTCCATACAATAGCACTTGCTCTAATGCTCAATAAGAGTGAAATCCATCATTTTGCTGACGTAGGATACAAACACGAACCATATTATCGATGTCCTAATGATGAAGCTTCTTATGTTTCCGGACGTTGTCATTGCGCTGGTCAGTTGGAAGGTCTAAATGTTGATTTCTCACCCATTAGTTGCTTACCCAAGTGGTATATGCACGGAAGTCATCCAGTATTACGAAAATATCGAGACCAGATTATTCTTGCTTGAAATCTCGTTGAAAATATATATTAATGCTTTGACACAGTTGCATAGACGGCAATGTGTGATATTCGGATGGATATTTTATTTTGCTGAGAAACTTACATTCTTTTGACTATTTATATGTTAGCATATCCTTTTGTATTAACTTGTTATATACTGCCTCCTTTCTTTTGATGGAAAAAATACTCGCGTGAAGTTCAGCAAGAATATTTCCTTTAATAACACCCCAAATTAGCGCCCCAAATAGGGGAGAACAGTATTTTGCCTCATATATAGTTGTAATATTTATCTACTGATTGAAAAACGGTCAGTTCAAAGCTTCATTTTTACTTGCAGGTCCTACTCGAGAGTGCCAAACGTAAGATAGAGATTTGTGTAACGTCCTGTATAAAATGACAGTAGAAGCAGTAAATAGTAAGACCATGTGGAGAAGCAGGGGTAATGATTCATTCACAATCAGTTTATTGTCCTATGTCAAATAACTTATAAAAAATTTAAACTAATAAATAAAATACAAATAATGTTAATAACAATGAAGAAGACATGTAAATGTGGTTCAGTAATAAAACCGAACAATCTGCGTTGCGACGTAATGATGTTGAGCGGTTATGGATCAAGTTACAGATATGAGGCTCATACTCCACAATAAGAACACTTGAGTGAAAATCAGGATGCCATCGAAAAATATAATTGCAATAAAACCATTTTCATAAATTAAATATACCAGGACAATCTTATTCATATAACACAGTTAACTAGTTCATCTATTTATCCATAGCCGTTTACTGTCCTTTGTCAAACAATACATAAAAATTTTGAACTAACGAATAATTCTAGTAGCATAGAATGATACATGTTCATTCATTTATAATCAGTTTATTGTCCTAAGTCAAATAACTTATAAAAAATTTAAACCAATAAATAAATACAAATAATTTTAATAACAATGAAGAAGGCATGACTGATTATGAAGGAATGGTTCAGTAATATAACCGAACAATCTGCGTTGCAACGAGTTTCACCATCTTGTGTATTACTGTTACATGAGTTACAATAAGCCCCATAAATTAAAAGCATCAAACTTTGGTTACTCTTGCAATACTCAACTTTAGATTTGTGTTTAACCTCCTGATATCTAGTTCCGTAACTGTATTCAAAGTTTTGAACAATTCAAAAAAAGTAAAAAATAAAATTTCAGTCAGGTGACCCATTTTAATTTTTTTCTTGTATATACGTCACAAAAATCTTAAATTTAAGATATGGCATTATGGCCGAGTGGTTAAGGCGTTTGACTCGAATGTAATTCGGTTATCAAATGGGATTTCCCGCGCAGGTTCAAATCCTGCTGATGTCGAATTTTTACTTTAGTACACTTTAGACCCTTTTATTCAGCAGTCTCTTTTTTTGTGATTGCTAATGCTACTAGAGGTACAAGTGATTTAACTGCTAAGTCCATCGGGAATTGCATTCATCAATAATAATGTCAATAAGTTGACTTCTATGAAAGGTATAAGGAGCATAGTGGCTGGAACTGACCAAATAAAACGAATTTCCATATCCTTATCCAAGTGAAGTGAGTATCATATTTTACTATTCTTTCTTATCTATAGTTATATTTCGTTGTAGACTAACTTATAGTTAGCAAATAATTAACCTATGAAGCCATTATTTGGACCCGTGTGCTGAGTTGGAAGTGAAACGATTATTAAACGACTGTGAATACGCAAAGATATAAATTTCAATTTCGAGCAGGATCTGTTTTGTTTTTGGCGGGAACTCTTTGACAAATACGACAAGTACTACAACGATTGGTATCGGAATTTACAAACACGACACAAAACATATTGATCCTACGCATAGTTGCTTGTAAATATCCAAACGACATTGACAACTAGCCCTTTAATTTACAATATCTAAATAAATTACCATTTGGTAAGTGCAAAAGTCTTTGTGATAAACGGCACCAAGCAGTTTCCCGAATTGGTCCGATAGCAAATATCTGTGACACATTCTGAATTTGTGATACCCGCATCGGTACCATGAGCTCAGAGCCATCTTTTCACACCAAGGTCAATCCGCAACTCACGATACTAGGCGGACTGTGAAACTATGCCATTTCATTAGAATTTCAGTCTTCCAATGCAAATCAGTTTTGATGATTTATTGCAATATGGTAATAATTGTATGAATCTCAGTTTGTCTTATAAGTACTGACAGTGTCTTTTTCAAATCATCAACAAAGTGGGACATAGTTGCTAAGGAATGAAACAAATGGATTTGGGGAAAAATAAGCTACACTGTCGACTTTATCTGAGGACAGAAATTACGATGCTGACCATGTAGTTCCATATAAAACTCTATCGAAGCCCAATGCTATTGTTTTAAAAGACGGGTTGAGGACTTGAAACTGTTATATCCGACTTTTACTACAATGCTGCTACCTTTGTTTTTAAATATTCGCGGTGATCCACGACTTTTGCTTTTTGTGAGAATCTTTTTTCTCTAGTAACTGTAACATTACATACTGTCAAGGCGGAAACTGGTCTTCTTTTACAAGTGGGCTTTATTTAGAACTGAATTGATGGCTTCCAAAATAAAGGCGTTTGTATGACAATAATTCGCCATGTAAAAACACTTGCCGCAGCTCAGAATGCTCAAAGTATACCGGTAAATAGTTTTCTTTCGTTTGTAACAGTGTTGTCTGGTATCGATACATTGGTTTTTCATTAGTTAGTATGACAAGCCACAATAAAAAGATGAAAATGATAGCGTTTTCATGCACACGGCTAGACCAGCGAATGCCCTATTTCTACATTTTACGTGATTATAGAACGTCAATGAACCGTTGCCAATTGAGGATACTTTATTAAGACAATTACTGGTACTACTACTACTATCACTTCTATATCATTTTGTATGGTTATGAGGTTTCTTGGGTGATACAAAAAGGTGTGGGGTAGTTTTGTTGTGTTTGCAACGTTAATCATACTGCCATATAAAATCACGGGTCCGCCCGCTATAAATTTTTGACAGCTACCATTATAGAGAACTTTGTAGATTGAATGGATTAGAAATTGCAAAAAACACAATTCTATCAACTGATAATGATCTATAAACAAATAGGTTCAGCCAGTTCTCACGAACTTTTCGGTACAACAGGAATCACATGTAATTGAACTAGTTCACTTACCACAATTGAAATATTTTACGTGGTAGGTGGGTATGAATTCTTAATTCTGTAAAGTCCAATTCCTCGGGTTTGTACCCCTCACAAGATTTTTTTTGTTGTTATATAAACCTTGTTAGCTTCGCTCTATTAAAAAGGTACAGACCTTCCTCTTTTTTTCTTACCCCAATATTGATTTCGATTTTTTTTTGAATTTTTCTTTAATTCACGATCGTAGCTGTCCGAATCTTCATACGGCAATTTTTAAAAGTATTTGAAGAAGAATAAGCAACTGAGAATATACACAATGGACAAAGAAGTCGTAGCTTTCGTGACCGGTGCTTCTTCTGGAATCGGTAAGGCGTTGGCCAAAGAACTACACAAAAATGGTATGTTGCTGCCATCCTCCATATCTAGCTAATTTGCACGGCGCTATGTTCTATCAAGAGTCAAGTCACTAACATACAAAACGGAATTGAAACAGGAATAATCGTGTATGCAGGAGCAAGGCGATTGGAGGCAATGAATGATCTCAAACAACTCGGAGTTCGCACTCTAAGACTTGATGTTACATCGGACCAGAGTGTTAATGAAGCTTACGATTTGATTTCCAAAGAAACTAATTCTAAACTACACTATCTATTCAACAATGCCGGAGCGTCATGTACATTTCCCGCCATGGACCTTGACATCAAAGACGCTGAGGACTGCTTTGATGTCAACCTGTTTGGAGTGATGCGCATGACAAAAGTTTTTATGCCATTGCTTATGAATGCAAAGGGAACTATTGTTAATACAGGATCTGTCGCTGGTAAGATCCATATCCCGTTTGCTTCAGTCTACTCTGCTTCAAAAGCTGCTTTACACACATACAGTGATGTGTTGCGGGTTGAGCTGAAGCCTTTTGATGTCAAGGTTATTACCCTTGTTGTCGGTGGAGTAGACACAGATATTGCTGACACACGGCCGTTATCTACCGACTCACTATATTATGAAATTAACGATGGGGTTCAGAAGAGAAGAACTATGGCTAAGGATAACAACCCAATGCCACCAAAAGAATTTGCCCAGCGAATTGTGAAGAAATTGCTGAACGACCCAAAGCCTATCATCTGGGAGGGTCATTGGGCTTGGGTATTCTGGTTTGTTTCGTTGGTTGTGCCTAGGTTTGTGTTGGATTACTTGTTGTCAAAACGTTTTTCGTTGCTCAGATTGAGGGAGATTGTTCGTAACCGCAAGAAAACTGCTTAACTCGATTAGTGCACAAGTATGTTATATTTAGTCTATGGGAATATACGTATATTCGAAAAGTTAGACCGTGAGAGTATATAAATTGTCTGTTTTACTGAACGTTTTGTTCGTTTAATTGTTAACCGGTTTGTGTAATGGCAGATGTTACGGAACGTCAAATAATCAATGTATACATAATGAATTAATGATTAATTGTTGAACTATCCAACTGATTGATTGATTGAATCTAATTGATCGATTAATGTTTTGAAGGAAAACTACTGAGTGATTATTCCGAAATACATGAGCCTTTTACGACATCCGCAAGCAGCAGGAGCAGCAGCAGAAAGAGAAATCATCACTATCCCTACTCATTCAATGGATGTGCTAAATTTATATCCATCAACGAAACATGTCAAGATATGCTACGTAAAACTCACATACACATGAATGTATGCAAATTGACGGAAATGCGCGCATCTTTATTGACAGTAAGAGTCGAGTATGAACCCTACCCTAAACCAAGTGAATGCGCCCACGGGGTAGCATTTTCTGTACCCCAAAAATTTATTTTCTACCATAATAAAAGCAGAGAGCTTTTTTTTTTCTTCTCTTTTCTCTCTCGTTTCGTTTCCGACGTTTATCCTGATCAAACATCACATACACACACACACACACACACTAAAATTATAACAAAAATGGGTGTTACTCCGATTATTGCCCCTTCAATTCTTGCCAGTGACTTTGCCGATCTTGCAGCGGACTCTCAAAAAGTGCTCAAGATGTCGGCAGACTGGCTACACCTCGACATCATGGACGGCCATTTCGTCCCCAACATTTCGTTTGGACCTCCAGTTGTCCAGGCATTGCGCGGGCATTTGCCGAAGCCGGTGTTTTTCGATTGCCACATGATGGTCAGCAACCCTACCCAGTGGATCGGTGATATGGCTAAAGCTGGTGCGTCGCAATACACATTTCATTACGAAGCAACGTCTGATCCAGTCGCAGTGGCGTCTCAGATCAAGGAAGCCGGCATGAAGGTCGGCATTGCCATCAAGCCCAAAACCCCTGTTGCACCTGTTGTGGAACTGGTTAAGAACAACAAGGACCTGTTTGATATGGTGCTGGTCATGACGGTTGAGCCTGGCTTTGGTGGCCAGAAGTTTATGAATGACGTAATGGATAAGGTGGAAACGCTGAGAACGGAATTCCCGGAGTTGAATGTGGAGGTTGATGGAGGCTTGGATACGGAGACTGTTAAAGTCGCGGCCAAAGCGGGTGCTAATGTGATTGTTGCTGGAACGAGTGTATACAAGGCGAAAAGTCCGGAGGATGTAATCAAGACTTTGAGGCAGGAGGTTTCTGTTTGTGTATAGATTAAATTTCAGAGATTTATGTCGATAAATATAAAAAAGGAATGTAACATGAGAAGTTGATTGTGATTTGGGAGGTGTTTGGATGTTTTTTCAATGGATTGTTTTAGGCTTTAATTGATTGGATGGAAGTTGTATATTTTTGTTCTTATTTGCACTTTGCTCAAAATTTACGAGGATTAGGCAATAAAGCAGATTTAAAAAAGCTAAAAACTTATTTTCAGGTACACAGTCTTGCACAAATATACACAAAGATTGTTCAACAATGTGTATTTTCTTGCCTTGTTTTGATAATTTTTCTTCTATCAAATACAAAGTAATAGATGTAACAAGATAATAATAGAATGATTTTTGTAAGGATGAGTTTGTAAACTAACAAAACTGATAAAAAAAGCAGTTAAGAAGATGGCGCAAAAACACACCAATCTATATCAAGCGTATACAAAATTCACAATCAGTTATTTGTTTAGCTACTTTATTTGAAAGGGCATAGATACTTTTTTTTAGGTGAAAACGTTGCCTGCTTAGTATCAATTTGCAGTTATAGTAAAGTCGCTTGGATCTTATTCTTTGCATTGAAATTGTTAAGAATTGTATGGCACATCACTAATAAGCAGAATAGTGGAGTTTAGAATTGTTTGCGTAACTTGATAAAATGTCTGAAAAAAGAAGAAGAGTTAAACGAATAAAAAAAAATTAGTTAATGGAATAAGATTGTAAAAATTCAAAAAATTTCAGGTATCAGAATAAAAAGTGAAAAACAAATAAAACCAATTTTTTTTCTGACAGAGTGTCATTTATTGTATCATTTGGAATATATGAAGAACAAGATTGAGATAATGTGTACGTTAAATTACAGTTAAATGACATCCAGAAATACAACTGAACAACAATCATATGTGAATAAAGTTCATCTTTTGATAAAAATGACTTAAAAGGTATTTTGAAATATATGATTTTTGTCTTAGAATATTTCTTTACAGTCTGATTGGTGTATGATCATAAAGTTCAATACAAGTAATGTAATGAATTTACAAAATCACTCAAGAGTAGGCACTAATGTACAGATATGATAGTTGCGATCAAGCATTCAGTTTACAGTTATACATTTTTTGTCCTGCAAAAATTGTTTAAGGAACAAATAACCAAATTAATACAGCTTCTTAAATGAAGGTGATAATGGAAATTTTGTTGTAAAAACGTATATAAAGATTAGATATCTCAATTCATGAGTTTGAAGTTTTGTTACTCATAGGTTTGAGGGTAATGAGTGTGAATACTTTTCAGTAATAAACGATACCAACCTGTCCATTCCAATACCATGAAAATTTTCCACTCTTTCTTTTACAATTGTGTGCGTAAAGATGCAAATATCAAATTTTTTAAGAAAAATGAGCCGAGTCTACTTATATACAGAAAAAGAATATCTACCATACTTTTTATGGAAACTGAATAAATAGGTTAACATCATTATACAAATAAAAGGTCCTTGGGTAGATTTTGGAAACAATAAAAACTAAACACGTGTTAAGTGTACTTTACTTGAATAAAATAGAGAACTGAACGGTCAGCTAGGATATTAAACAAAACATATGCAAAAAATATGAAAACAACGGTGAATACATAAAAAAACAATATCAAACATTCTTTTAAACCATTACAAGAAACCAAAAACCCAAAACAAATCATAAACAACTACTCCAAGTCAATATTGCCAGTAACGTCATCACAGACTTTCCACATTACCTGTAACTTCAACGCTACAGTACACTACCACGGCCTATCCATACACATACAATACCATACGTATACACTACACATCCCATCCCCAGATACCATTTCGGATTCAGTTCCCTCCAAAAAAGTACATCCACATCAACTATTCTACGAGTTCCAATCCCCCACTCTGTTATCGATAACAAAAAACATGTACAAAAACTTCGTATCAATACTGATACCGATATTACTATTGATTTTTTTCAATTTTGATACCAATATCGTGTGTGGAGCCTTTAGTCAGTTGAAAAAATTATCATCTAGTTACTGCGGTTTTTCCCCAGCTTCTTTATTTTTCACTTATGGTACAGGAAGTTTGGAGATAACGTAATGATTGTATGTATAAATTGTACTGTAGATTGGATGGAGGTTGAAATTTATGGCGAGTGATGAGGGTTGATTCGTGTAGATCGATATTATTTTTTGCGATGGTGTTGTTGGGTTTGATAGATGGTGTTTGTACGGTATGGAAGAGTACTATAGACAATTTTGATTATTAGGATGTAGACTGGTGTATTTAATTGGTTTTGAATGTTGTTTGTTCATGTATTTTTTAATTGTTTCTGTTCATTCTAGAGTCAATTAGTATTTCTATTCAAAGAACTTGTGGATTAAAGATGATGAATGAAGTAAGAATCTTCTGTGACTTGGAGTTATTTGTTTTGTCTGGCAAGTTGCACTGCGCGAGTAAAACCGTGCCAGTATATAGCATGCGCAAAGACGTTAACTTTTTCATATTCACAAAACCAATACCATACCACACCATTTATCAATCCTTATTAAACCTGATACAAAAAACCATTTCATTTAAACATCGCGCACACAACTACCAATATCCAAACCATTTCCAATCATCCGATTTCAAGAAAACCAGTTCATTTGCTACCTAAAACTGACATATAATCACTTTCAAATTACCGATTCTCAATCCGTTTCTATTCTCACTTTATCAACTTACCGGATATCATACTGTACGTAGTCCAGTTCAGTGACATTTAATTTTTTTTATTTTTATTTTTACAATCGGTTAACAATCCATACCTAATGTGTCTACACCAAAACTTGAACTGATTAAAGCAGAAATAATAATAATCCAATCAGTTACCACCTACGACCCTCTCAAACAATCAATTTTTTCAAATCCAACGATATACCCCAATAAAAATAAAATAAACCTCTCCAAAAACACTCATCCACTTACATTATTTCCTTAAATATATCAACGATCATCTCCCTACACCTACACAAACCCACACCGACCGTCCCCATCTCTTCCATTCCTCCTTTGCCCGTACACATAAATTGTCTCACCTCTTTTTCCGTCCAGACAACAACCAGAAAAAAGAGAAACCCCTCTCCTCCTGGAGTGAGTCTTTTTTTTTTTTCTTTCTGTGTCGTTGGTCTAAATATATTACACAACGACAAAATGTAATTGAATTCTGGACCTGGAAAAAAACAAATGGGTTGGAAAATAAAAACGGTGTATTTGGTGCGACTTGTATTTATTTTCTCTCATTTTTCAAATGCCGACCGGCTGGGCTTGCGGTATACGTAGAACTTTAGTACTTATTATAAAGCACATAACACATTTTTTCTTTAGTTCTTTACCCATTTTAAAAAAATAAATACGGTAAAAATTGCTAATTTGCTGATTTGCTATTATTTTTGCCGTGATAAGCCCTATCGCAAACAGCAAAATAGCAAGCTTATAAATTTTCCTCCTGCACAAAAACAAAAAACAACAACAACGTCGTCTATCTATAATAGGATGCACTTATTTCTACAGTTCACGTGACAATCGTTTTTTGGCGGTTTTGCGCGGGATCGGTTCAGTTTTGTAGACAATGTCGGTTCATTAGGAAATAGAACAAAATTAATAAGGGTCTTACTCTAATATTACTAATTTTTCTTCCTGTAAATGTATGATAGTGCAGTACTGAAAATGCCCGTGAAAAATTCCGGAATGGAAAAATTTCTAAGAAGCGAAGCGAGAGGGAAATAACGAGAGGTGAAGAGTTTTTGATAAAATGGTATTTTATCTTTTTTTTTCCTTCAACAATAATTATTTTTGTCATAAATTAAAATTGGAATTTTTGTCACTGAGTAAAAAGGAAGAAAAAAGAAATGATAGATTTGAGATTAACGGTTGTGTGCGATGACGACATAGATGTGCATATAGATAGTGCTGAATATTAAGCTTGTTTTATTAGCTGAGTTGTTATTCGTTTATCTAAAATGAAAATAAAAATAAGAATAGAAAAGAATTAATGTCAGATTAATGACAAAGTGACATGAATTACGTTTTTTAATTACTTTATTTTTTTGTATAAGGTGATTTTAGAAGACGTAATTAATGCTGGCCGGCTGGCTGGCAGTTAAACATGTGTTGGTAATTGTTGGTGATTATCAACTGGCTGACAAAAGTTCAGGGATTCAATTCATTCAGCAAACATTTTGGTTTCAATTGAACCTGAGAAAAGATTCCGTCTACTCCAGAAATGTCGCTCATTAAAGAATGCATTGTAATTTAGTTCAGTCAGTTGAAGCCATTCATTGAGATTTTAGGGAGATTCTCATGGTTCTTTTGTTAAGTTACGATAGTTGAAGTGTGGGTTGATAAGGGATAACATAAAAAGTATCTGCGTTTTTATTCTCATAGTCAACAACAACAACGACATTAATTATTATGACGATGGTCATTTTTTACTGTACTGTACTAAACTCTGACCATCAATTTCATCTCAATCTTTTACCACAATTCCAACTTTTTATTTATTAACATGGTTACTTTACTCTAACAATCTTATTCTTTTTCATTTTTTAATTTTCACAATCCAAACAATCCCAAAACCAAAACCAATAATAAAAAAATCGGCGAATTCCATCAGTTTTATATAAATTTATAATATAAGCTTAGCTAATAGCTACACAACAAACCTAGAAATGGATTACTTTCCACTGTCCCATACAAACCTTAATTTCTGTATATTGGAGGGAAAGAAAAAACAGCACAATGCATTTGAAATAGCAAACTTAAAGGTTGTTTGCTGCTTCGTATCTGTGCAGTACCTTGTTATCTATCAATTTTTATTTAGTCAGAAAAAAAAGAAAAAAAGAAATTTCGTTTTTTTTTTCTGTTTTGTACCTTTTGGTTGGGATTTTTTTTTTTTTTTTTTCTGATTGTTGTTGAAGTTAATGGATTAATTTGAATTCAAAAAAATATTGATGGATTATTGTTGATTAAGTAAACCCGGATTTACTTCATTTTAATCTGTAAAAACAAATTTTTGTTCTTTTTTTCACTTTTATATAAATCAAATTCAAAATCTCACTTTTTTGTTTTAAAAAAACTTCTTTTTTTCATATCTCATTCCATCATCATCTTCATCTTCATCATTAGCTTTAATACACAAACAAACCTATATACTTGTTCTTCTTGCTAAAGTTCTATTCACAACAACATCTTCACTTTTGCATTGCATTTTTCCCATTTCATTCATCGCTTAATATTCATCTATTCTAATTCTGCTTATATTTGCATTTCAACCATTCCAAACTCTCATCACTTCAAGAAGAAATAAAGAAATCACTTTTCTACCAACCAACCAACCACGAAAACAAAACAAAAAATGTCAAAACAACTCTTTAGATTTTCAGAAAACGACGACATTTCCTGCGTCCTCAACCGCAACAAAGCCTGGTCCGCCCGTCTCCAATCCACCCGTCCCTCTCTCTTCCCCACCAACGCACAAGGTCAAAACCCGCACATTCTCTGGCTCGGATGTTCGGACTCGCGCGTATCCGAGTCCTGTCTCGACCTTCTCCCCGGCGAGGTCTTTACTCACCGCAACATTGCCAACCTTGTGCACGCAAACGATCTCTCGCTCAACGCCGTGCTTGAATTCGCCATTGGCGTGCTGAAGGTCAAACATGTCATTCTGTGTGGCCACTACGATTGTGGTGGGGTCAAGGGGTCGTTTTTGAGCGATGAGGAGGCGAAGGCACTGGGGTCGGTCGGTCAGTGGATTGAAGGGATTAGAGAGCTGAGGAAGAGTGAGGAGGAGACGTTGGAGAAGATTGTGGATGCAAAGGAGAAGATTAATTACATGAGTGAGAGAAATGTACTGGTGCAGGGGAAGAATTTGAGAGAAATTCAGGTTGTGAATGAGGCTATTGAGGAGGGAAGAATTCAGTTGCATTTGGTTGTGTATGATGTCAAAACTGGTGTTTTGAAGGAGTTGGAGCATTACTAGAAATTATCATCATAAACATGTGTACATAAAAATATAGATTTTTTTCATCATTACTATTATTACTAGATTAAATTTTGTTTTTTGTAAAGAAACACCAGTTCATGAACCATTCACAAATTAGACTAGATGTTTGCATAGATTTCAGTTCCAGAAAAGAAACCAAACAGTCTACAGTATATATTCAATCATCCTACTATCGATATATATCCACTCTTTAATCCGTATCTATCCAATTCCATACACGAAATAACACCAAAACCAAACCACCATCAATTCCGTAAACCAAGTTGAATAACACAAAATTTAAAATTTACAATTTGCAATAATATAACATTGTATAGAAGATGAAACGGAATAAAAATATGTATACTTATAACCGTTATATACCGGTATACAAAAACTATAAAAAATATAATGGCATTTATGTGACAATACGTCTATGAAAAGGGTAAGAGACTTGACTAGTTTAGCAAATGGAATTGTCAGATACAAGTTTTTTTTGGTGTTCAGATCTGTCGAAATGGATACCGACTGGCAGGACTGTTGTAAAAGAAGACTTGATTCTTTTTAAGACCGTGGAATGGAAATGTATGGATATCGGGTTCGGAGGACCTGGTCACAAGTTTTACAGTATGTCTTGAAGCAGTGAGTCCTTTTTTTCCACGTTTTTTAGTCCGAGTATACAGTGTTTTGGTAGGAGAAGAGGTTCGTGATTTCGAATATTTCCAAAACCTGAAATTTCAAAAGTGAAACTGGATATAAAAAAGTAGCGATGTGCAATATAACTTATAGCAAACGTAAAAGACTATGCTATATACTAAAAGTGTGTCAAAGAAACTGAAGGATGCATAACAAAAAGTCACATTTGAACTGAAGCGTATCATGATATGTGGGGAGAGGGGGTTGGTATAGAATGACATAGAGTAGGTAAGCTTGGATTGAATAAAGATGTGAGAGTGTGGGTTTGGTAACTAAGCATTTAAAACGTGAGGGAGTAGAGTGTTGTGAATGGAATGATACATACAGAAATTGGGACTACATGTTTGGTTTGTTATAGTATGGATATGATGATATTATGGATAGATGGGTTGTGTCTTTTTATATATATGTACAGTATGTTACATTTAGTCAACCTTGATGAAGTTCTGTATTTCACCATTTTAGTCAAATACTGTCCAATTACCCTATATTTACAGAATGCACAAACAGTTTTTATCAAACTTGATCCTACAGCATACCTACAACTACACCTTTGAGCAAGCGTAATTACGTTTACTAGAAACAAAAGGGGTCAAAGATTTGTATGATACTCTAGTATAAATTAAATTTAGATATTGCAACACCCAAAGTACAACCCACACCCACACCATTCTTCTCACACTACCCCACCACTTTTCCCTTCACAACTCCATCTCTACTCCTTTCCATATTCCCACAAACAAAAACACGCCCAGTCCTCCCCTACTATCATCACTGACAACCGTACCTCCACTCTAGCGATCAATGTGCCTTGACGATCCCAGAAACACAAATGCAATGTACCAGACTCTTATCTTTTTGTTTTTTTTCAATCCCCCAGCCACAGACACACTCCCCCCTCCCCCCTTTTCGGGGGTGGTGTTGACCCCGCATACTCCACTTTTTTGTTGTTGTTGTAGGGATTAAGGTGGTTATTTATAAATCTGGGTGTGCAGTGCGTAGATGTGTGCTTGGTAAGGGTTGGTTGATGAAATTGTTGGTTACGGTACGGTACGGGTTGGAAACTTGGGGCATGTAGGGTAATGGACGGTTTAGATGGAATGATAAGCAAAAAACTGGGGGGTTTAGTTCTTTTGGGGAGGGTTGGACTGTTGTTTGGGGTATATGAAAAGGAATGAGAGATGGGGATGGAAAGAAGAACGGAAATAGAGACTTTTGAATGAATTCATGGTTCGGACAAGAGTAAAGTTGTGTATAGACATAATTACACATAATAAAATGTTATGAACTTACTCCAATTACCACTGTGACATTCAAAAAGTTTCAAAAGTTTTGTGACGATTTGTGGGGTCAACTATGGAATCCCGCACGCACCAAAGAGAAAAAATGCCCATCAAACTACAGATCGACATCTAAGATCGTGAACCAACTTAAATGGCCTACTTTAATTTGAGCTTATTTAAGCCGGAGGAGAAGAGATCTACAGTATATGTGGGTTGATAGGGAAGAGCGATGGCCGTGAGAAGAGGCACTGGGTAGGAGTTGATCGTAAAGCTTGGGGGATAGAGATAAGAGTGGTAGTTATGATGATGTTTGTCTTTGAAAGGAAAGCGTACTGTGGCAATTTATGTGACTTATCTATGGACCTCCCCTGAGCAAACTTTGGAACTCCAAGTTGTATTGAAGCATCCAAATGTTCTTCAAAATAAACACAGAGGCATACATCACACAAGCTCGATGATCAATAATTAACGAGCCATTTCCATCTTTGTTTTTTCTTACCAGAAAATAAAATAGTAAATTATTTGAAACGTGTAGCCAATTACACTTGTCTAGACACATTGAGGAGACTCTCACTCAGCTTGTCTGATCTATAAGGCAGTATTTAGTATTACAACTCCCGGGTTTGTGTCATGAAGTGTTTTGACATGCAAATCTTGGGCAAAAAAAGTTTTTGTCAAATATTAGACATCAATTAGGGATTGGAATAGGAAATTTTGGGTTGAATTTGCTTCAAGATAGTGAAATGAGAAGTATTAGTTATAACAGTGTTTGCTGCAGATTGTAGAGTGGCAAGTCATCTTGGTCATGGGGAATACCCTGGTAGAATGAATGTTTTGATAGTTATCAATAAGATGCTTCCCTTCATTTATCCATTCATTCATTTATAATGAGTTTGTTGTCCCATGTCAAATAAATTTTATAAAACACAAAATTCAATAATGTTAATAACAATGAATAAGACTTGAGTAAATACAAATCAGTAATAAAATTGACAATCTGTGTTGTGGCAAGGTTCACTATTTCGTGCATTACTACACCATACGATGGGTTAACAAGATTTCTATACAGTCTTTAACACGAAGACCACTTTTCCAATATAACATTAACAAAATCAAAAATTCACCAACAAACATTGTATCTTAACATCTTCTAGCACGCCATTTACCACAACGGAGAAGAGCGGAAGACCAAGTGGAGCAATGTTTCAGTTAGTGTGGATAACTTTGAATTCTTTTTTATAGCCGGTGTTCAGCTTTGCTATTTCCTGACTGTTTAAAGTGTTGGATATTGTTTCGTAGAGTTTTGTAGCTTAGGATATTGAGATGGCTAAAACTTAAAAGTGAATTTAGTTAGTAATGGAAGTTGTCAGAGTTCAAATGGGCTGACTCCCCGGCTGAGATTCTTTTAAACCCAAATTTAGTGAAGGAACTTTTTTTTATTTGATCTACCATCTACAATTTAGTTTGTTACTGTACAGTATCACTCAAAGCCGAAAAATACCATAGACATCAATATATCCAATTATGAAAAACAACTTTACCACTTTAGAATGTTTCTTAATAAATGAACGTACTGTACGCTAACTGTTTTCACTTTTCCTAGCGGATTGATTTGATATTTATCGGTGTACCTGAACAAATCTTTTCAGATATACCAAAAATATATTTTTATATTGATAAACAATAAGTATGTCGCTTCCGTATCTTAATTTACAGTAAACAACATTATCATAGCTTATAAAGCTTTATTACCAGTGTTTTGTTTGCCAAAAAGTATCATACAAAAGTTTCTAATCAATCTCTGCAACGCTCTAGGCCTATATAATTTTATATACAGTAAGAAGCTAGTAGATTAACCTACAAAGTTCAAGCCGTGACATGCAAAGATGATATTGGCATGTTGATAGGTTTATGCCTAACTTGGGTACCACTATGATAACGCTGTCATCAGCTTTTAAAATTAAAATCGTAATATATACACAAATATTTTCTTATAGGATTATGAAAATGGTAACCAGATCTTGCTTGGGATATATGGTCATCTTTACTAGACCATCTTGGTGCACAAATATACTGAAAGCCAGGAACCTCAACTACTTGTGTGTATTTCTTCTAACGTGAAAAACAATGATTTCAATAATCAAATACACCTCTACTTTAGAAATGGCCAAATATGGCACAGAAGCCTCGTTGTGAAATGATTACTTATGTGATTGTGTGATAAGCCATCTTATAATTCTGAACCGCAACAGAAAAGAAAGTACAGGTGTAGTTATTATCGTTTTTCACAAAATTAGAATAAGCACTTGAGAGAGATGTGAGTTTTTTGGTGAAAGTTTAGAACTGCCATCTCTTGATATGCGTCCACGATAACCAGGGCTCAGAAGGTACACCTTTGGACATACGGAAAAGTTAGATAACTGCAAGGATGGACAAGTTGTTAGATTTAGCATAGACGAGATCTTGTTTGAACTTGATAAAATACGCAAAATATTGTAGGCTAAGAGTAATAGCTGTACAAAAAAAGGAAAATCAAATTACAGTGTTTTACACAAAACGATGTATCATTATTCAGAAAATTCACACTAATTCAAGTAATACAGATACCTGACAAATGATAATATCAAACGACTGCATTGCTCAAATACCAAAGATAAAATAACAAAGAAATTCATTTATTGTTTTCTTTTTATAAAAGGTTCCAAAATTTGAACTGGTTCAAACTAATACTAGCGCTTATTTAAGTAAAATTTCTACTTATATCTATGGCATTTACTAAAATCCGTCAGGCTCAAAATTCAGTAGTTAAAGATCATAATAAGATGTACTCTTTAGCTATATTTCAACAAATGCACAAGCTGATAGAAGAATGGATTTCCTAATTGTTGAAATTTAAAGAGATAAGTTATACGGTATAATGGGCCAATACTGGAATTCAAAAACTTTGGTAAACATCAAATGAACATTCAGATGGATGGGACATAAATTAAATGACTTTTATTTTACCAAAAATTTAATATTTCAGCAAAAAACTGAAAGAAACATCTTGTTTATTTACAAGACAAGCTAATATCTAGCAGCAAGGGTAGTTGAGAAAGGTTGTTGTAAAATAATGCACCTTATTTCACTACTAAAGGAAATACTTCAATTCGTAGAATTTGTACGCTGCCATAAAATCGACAAACAAGTTACAAAAAAGTGTATTGGTACAAATCAAAATATGGTAACAGATAAATATTGAAATGGTATTCGCTATATCAGCCAATTAGTTGGTATAAGTGAAAAATTCTAGGCTTACAGTGAACCGTGATAAGCACGTAATAACATCTACCAGTAACACATATATGAAATATCAAAACTTGTGAACTTTGTAAAAGAGCTGAAAACTCTCAAAGGTCCGTTGAGCATCTCTCAAAAGTAAGCTACTTTATAAAATTCGAGTACCAGATATAATTTGCTGTTGCTCTGATATATTGAAATTTAGAACAGTTTACAAATAATTAACAGCCATACTTTACCAAAACTACCAAAGTGCCTAGAACCCCTGTTGCTAACTCACAATACTCTAGTTTACCGGTAGCATACAAACTATACATGACAAAGATATCACAATTTGGAATTGAAAGGTCTGAATGTAAACTGCAAAAGCATAAATATATATAGATAGTTGAAAAGACAATTTTGGCGAGTTGGGTATAATAAGATGGATCAAACGACAAGTTTTGGTTGGCAGAACTTTTGAGCCTGATAAATCACACGGATATAGTCTGGTTTTGAAAAAACTTTTTATAAATTTGGTGTGTACTAGGTTGATACCAGGACTTTACCAATCACAAATTGTGATAGTGAATCAAATATTTACTTGGTACCTTTTTAAAAAACCAACCAATACATGGCACAAACTTTCAAGTTAAAGCAAGAGTTCAGTCGGAAGCTTCTTATAGTCCTTATCTCTTGATCATTGAAAAACTTAAAATACTGACAGACTGCATTACACATAGTTCAACTTTATAGAAATTCCATTGCCACCCTAGAACCATTTGGAAAATTTTGCTTATTCTGTAGTAACAAATTAAGGCTTTACGGCAACAGGTACAGGCAGGGCTAGACAAGAAATGCTTTCATAATTATATTATTGAAATACTTGGGGAGTTGAGTTACTCAAAGATGGACAACTAGCAGCACGACTACCTGAGCTTTTTTAAAAACGACAACACCATAACATGAAAGAAATATACATATTTAGTATATATTATATACACAATCATTACCACAAATAAATTAGACCATACAGCGTACAGAAATCTCAGCAATTAACAAACCCCCCATTCACCATCTCCAAACCAAGCCAACCCGGCACCTGCGCCACAACGTCTTCACCACCTACTTCTCTACTTTCAAAAACACAAAAAAACCACATAATACCGGATCTGGACTCAAACCGTCAAAGATTTTTGCAGCACAATCAGGTTGCGGTTTGGAAAACGAAATGTTATTTTGTTAAAAGCGAGCTGGTAGCTAAAACGCGTTAATTAGAGTAACCAGAATTGCCTGAAAGTAATCCGTGCTTTTTTTGTTATGGGAATTGAATTTTTTTTATTCTGAAATGATAAATGGATAAGGCTTGACAAACATACAAAACTTCCAAATGATTTACGTGTAAATGTATATCTAAACAGCTATATTACATCGTTGTACACAGCCCAAACCAATTAGAAACTTTTTCCTAACACTCGTTAAATATCCCAGGTCTCTTCCATCCTGAAACCTCACCATTCTTTGCCATTTCATAGAGCCCCAAATCTCATTATTTTTCTCGTGACAAGCGCAGACTGTTCAGTTCTTTAGTATACTACGATTTCAGTTTAAACAGTTGATGATTTGACGCCACAACCTCAACAAATCTGTCAAAAACAATCACCAATAAAATCTGCAGTAGCGGAACAAATGGAGCTGTGAGCGAGCGTTAATAAAGGATATGGATATAACGGTACAGTACAGTAAAGGAATTGGTACCTTGACCTATACGCACCGTCTTCGTTAAGACAGTCCGAACAAAACATAAAAAAGGTAAGTTAAACCTGACCAAAAAACCGAAGTTTCAAGGTACCATACCTACAAACATACCACATTTTTATCAAGTTGATTCTAAATACCAGGTACTGTCCCCAAAGCATGCACAATAACACACTACGCTTACCATTTTCTCCATCCAAAGTCCATTTCAATGTGTATATATACTGTGTACTGCAAAATAAATAAGACTTAAATTCAAGTACATGGAAAATAACAAATGCAACTAAAAAGACTGTTTATGTAACAACTTGGTAACAAAAATAACAAAAAAAAAAAAAAAGAAAAAAGAATTTTTTTGCAACAAAAAAAATAATAATAATAATATGCGCAGGATAAAAAAATAAATAAAAAATTAATTATGACAATAATAATAGTGGCTTCGAGGATGCATTTACTCTTTTGTTAGTTTCACTGAAATAGATTTGTAATTTCAAAAAACAAAACAAAAAAAAGGAAAAAAAAAAAAAACAGGAAAAGAACTTCCACCTTGGTAATAAAAAAATAAACCACCTTCTATGTATCTACTCCTTCCCCCTTCATTTATCTGCCTGTCCCCCTCACCGCTCACATATTATACTTCAGCATACTAGCACTAGGATGTTTCTTCAATCCCGACATAGTTCTTCCCTGATGCGTTCGCCCCGTCGTAGGACCAAGTTTAGGGGTCACATTATTGCTCATCACCAAGTCTGGATTCCCAATCATAGTCTCTTCCTTACCGAAATACAATACCTTAATGATATTCCCAAAAGCAACAGCGATACTCTTCGTTCCAAATTTTGTTACAGGCCCAATTGACGAAATCAAAAGCCGCGCTTGCGATGCCATTTCTAGTTCAAATCCAATAGTGACCGGCCGACTGCGTACAAGTGATCGGTTGTACCCCCGGGACTGGGCAGGCCCTGAGCATATACTTGTAGCAGCTAATGCGTTTCTGTTAGTCGGTGTATTGTCAGGAATATCGTAATACTCCACCTCACCAGTGGCTGCCATTGCAAACCCTTCCCAAGTCGTATCAATTAATGGAAAATGCAACCCATCGTCATCTTCATCTTCGTACTGCCTCTTTTGCGGATGCTTTCTATTTCGTAGAAATGTTTTAGCCGTACTTAGAATCGATGTTGATCCCAGTGAAGACTGTCCGTTGCTGGCTTTCGGCTCCTTCCTTCTAACTCCCATAAGCAAATTCATTTCCGTAGTGTCCCATCCTTCTACTCTCCGTATCCAATGCTGTCTTTCTGTTGTAGCTTCAAATCCTAAACATCGTGTTTCTCGAGGATCTCTTTCAACTCTAGTGCAAATGCTATTTTTTGCTCTGTTATCAATAGTAAGTGTATGGCAGATCACCATGCCTTCCGTTTCCGCATCCGTGTATGCAATCGACAAATTGTCCACCGAGGCACAACCACAGAATCTACAATGCGTCGGTTGTGAGTGGAAAACTCTCAAACTTTTAGGTTTAAAATGTCCCAATTGGAAATTCCGTACGATGATACCCGTCTGTGCATCAAACAAGCACGCTTGTATAGATGTCGCAATAAGCATCATGTTGATTGATGGAACTGGCGCAATTTCAACAATTTCGTTTTCCAAAATTTTTGGTTTCGTTTTTCGTTCGTTATGCGCCATCCTCGATGCTGCTGCCGCTGCTCCCATTCTACTCGGTCTAATAGGGATCCTCGCAACCATCGCCAGGGGAGCAGGAATAGGCTGAGGTTTGTATTTCGACAAATCGTGCACCCCATGTAGATTAACTTGCACTGGGGAATCTTGAATATGCAATTTTCGGAATCTCCACATTGCTCCAATATGAGTTCCAATGGAAATGTCATTTTCTGCAGAAAAGCACACAACACGTTCGGGAATCCTAGGTGTTACCAAACGTTTGGCATGTGTAACTGAGCTAGCTTTTCCAGCAAATTCCACTTTGAAAGTATTAATTGTCCCGGAATCCGATATCGACATCAAATTGCCAAACCTAGTAACAACAATCAATTCAGAACCAGAAAAAAACACTTCTATTGGTATCTCTGAAAATAATGCTTTATCTTGCAAATGGTATAGCAATTCTCCGGTTTGATAATTGAAACACTTCACTGCTGAAATTCGTGACGAGAATATCGCGATATAATTTAAAGATGCGTTTAAGACCAGTTTGGATATAGGCCAAAAGTCTGGAGTGTTTGGGATGCCATATGGCGTTCCAACTTTTGCCCCTCCGACACCAGCATTCCACACAAAAATATTGTGATCCAGAGATACTGTGGCAATCATTGACCCTTGAGTTTTGATTTTTAAAACATCCAAAGTATGATACCCTGCCAGCTCTTTTGATAAAAATTCCATCTTCTCCTTTGATTCCGGGGGTTCAAACGTATCTGAATATGCTGGCAACACATATTTCAATATAACTCCGGCAAGCGATAGGAAAAATGTCAAAAGCGCTAAAAACTCGAAAAATATTGTAGCTGAAAAGATTCTAACAAATGATTGAAACGTTCCTCTTAGTCCGCCAGAAGCAAAATAGAAAAAGGGTTTTGATTCACCATGGCAAATTACGTTTACCACAACAGGTTCATAAACTTTCACGTAGTTATACTTGTCAATAAACCCCTCTCCCAGAAAAAAAGTCACTGTTCTCGATGAGAAATTGTTTTGTTCGCTTGGGTCTGAAAGCCATCCCCACACAGAAAGAGTCAAAATCACCAAAGCAATCGCGTACATTGACGCCGATATTTTTGAGTTGAAATAAACATGCTTAAAGTTCAGATAAATTTTTTTGGGAACCCTAAAAAGTGGATTTCCTGATTCCTTCTTCCTGCCAAATTCCATATTGTAAGAATCTCCTTCACCTCCTCCCAAAATGCCATCTCTTGATGTGTGCTTCATTGCAAAATCAGATAGTTCCAATCGCCTCAAATCCACAAAAACAAGAGCAGAAAAAAATGTCATGTTCATCGCAAAATCGAATATTAACGCTAAAATAGCAAACAAACAGATTTGGACCACCTGTAGACTAATTTTGATATATACAATACCAAGTACTAGCAGTAATAGAATAAATACCACAAGTTCCGTGGCCGATTTTTCAAACGTGGCTTTAAATCCCAGATGCAGCCTATTCGACGGATGGGACTCTGTTGGGGTTCCTCCTACCGCGTTTAATAGTCTAATAACATTGTCAAGACTTGTTAGAATAATGAAATATGGAACTATCAAAAATTTGCATAGACTTAGTTGCGAGAATTCTGGAAAAAAGAAGGAAATAACCGATAATGAAGCTGACATTGATAGAAATGATTGGGTCAAATATGCCACAAAAAGACCCAGTTTAGATCGCGCTGATGGAACTAGTTCCCAGGAAATAACCATGTAGAGTGCTAAAAAAGTGAGACTAATTACGAAGCATAAAGTGGGATTTGGCGAAAAAGGTAAAGAAGTTAGGTTCAGATGTATTAGCGATTTTCTGTTGTGTTTCGATGTAATGTATGAATGAGATGCATTTGGGGTTGTTGTTGTTGTTGTAGTAGAGGTTGAATCGTGGGACCCTATTAGAGCTTTGACGGCTTCATCCCATTGTTGCCCATCCTCGTCGTTGGAATAGACATATGATAAAATAAGCCCAAGTGCAGACGTTATGTTCTGGTGCTGAATTTTTGGACGAAATAGAACTGTATTTAGTTGATCTTTGTTTATTGCTGGGGATGACTGTTGTAACGCTTGGTCCAAATTTTGCGACACAGCTAGCCCAGGGACTATTGAATGCAGGTAAGGTAATGGTGGATGGTTGTTTTGATTGTGATCGTGACCCTCGGCACTGTTGAAATCTTCGTGATTACTGAATGGTTGTATGAATTGGTTTATTTCAGCTATGATTTGCGGCGAAAGAACATCCGTTAAAATTGTTGGTGAAATGTATAGCTGTTTAACAGATATATCAGGCTCAAGTTCTACTGATTTGGAGAGCGGTATAGTTGAAACATGAGGTATGCTTGTAGTGATGACCGAATATATGAAGGGATATGATAGAATGAATAGCACGGATGAAGGCCATATAATGAACCTTATGGGATTGGATGCTAGCGAAGATGCAAGGCGCTGTAGATGCCGCTATTACGTGAATGTTAGAGAAAATGTTCATAATTTCCACAATTTTTGCTTTTTGTGTTTTATTTTTTTTTATTCGGCCGAAGCAATAGTTTTTCACACTCAGTGACATCAACAACGACAACAACTTACCATTGGAATAGTCTCGTTTATATAGAGATGCAGCCATAAGAAACCCCAATACGACGATGATCAAGGGAAGGTTTGAGAAGAAAAAGAAAAATACTAATATAGGAAAAGGAAGGGAAGAAAGAAAGAGAGAAGAGAAAAGAAAAAAAGGAAGAAAAAAAATCTTAAAATGTTGCTTCGTGGTAATTTTTTTTGTATTTTTTTTTTACCTCTGCACTTTTTTCTACTGCTAAACTTTTATTAATTAATATGTGCGAGGGGGTACATAAGTGCCAATAATATTTTTACAGTTTCATATCATACGGGATATCGCAGCGCAGTGTTCCCTGCCTAATTTTTGTTGTTGGTTATTATGCTGTAATCTGTATTATTTATGTAATGGGCTTAGCTCGACCTGGCCTAGCTTAACTCAACTCAACTCAGCTCAACTGAGCCCAGCTTAGTATGGCCCAATTAAACCCAACTTAACCTAGCCAAATAGCCAGTTACAACAACACTCTTGCAGGCAACAAACCCAAAGGGGACACTGTTCATGCTTACCACACTGCGCTCCCCCACTCCCCAACGCAAGTCTTCAAATGTGTGCAAGTCAATCACGATTTTTCATTCACAATCCGGCCCATCTTGCCCTTCACAACGTTCATTCTCAAGGCTTTCTGTATACCCCCACGGCCTAAGCCTTCACCCAATTTCCACCCAAATCGTTCCAGCATTTTTTTACCAAACCCAAATTCATCGGCCCCCACATTGCTTTCTTTATACCTTGCATACACTGTAGGTTTTAGCGGGTCATACAACTCACTCCAGTATGTGTTCGGGTCATGGTCTACTTGATTGCCATATATGCTGGAATTTGGATTGCTTCCTTGTCCTTCTTTCACAAATTTTATCCGCGGGGTGAGAAGTAGCGATTTCGGGTTCGAAATGTTGCGTGCAATTGGAACACTGGGTGCTGTCGACTTTTTCATAACCTTCGAAGGCTTGAACCGCAGTATCGAGTTGTTGATTCTTTTGTTCCCGTTTAGTCCCTGAAGGAGGTCAGTACTAGGATTGGATCTACCATTATTTTCTCCAGCACCAGCCTGTTCTCGGAAATCAGAGCTACTCGGTTCAGGGCTGTTATTCGTAGATTTGGCCTGATTTTGGTGCGATGCTGGGCCATCACCATAAAGTAAAGATCTTGAAATAACTTTTTCACGTTGCTTGCGAGAAGTGTCAGACAAATTTTTTGGAGTATTGGACATTTAGGTGTTCATATTTTCATATCTTTCGATGAATGCGATTAAAGAAGGGAAGAGCTCTTGTGAAGAAAAAAGTCTTTGTAATTAGAAAGAAAGTTCTGGCTATTTTTTCATATAACCCAGTTGATAGATTTGGAAGCGTCTCTTTAATGCTAAAGTAGATTAAGATAAAGTGCTACTTGAGTATGTGTTAGTTCAAATTAGTGTGATTTGGTAGATGAATATCTCGTTCTTTCCGTCTTTCAGTCAGTTGTAAGAAGTTGTCTAGGCTGGAATAGTGTGTTTGCGACGTTGACTGTACAAAACTGTGAATTCGCTGTAATTATGGAAAATTTCGAACCACGCCAAATTACTGCCACGTGATGTATTTACTATTTAGGCATTGTTACATAATAACCAAAAAAAGATTTGTCATTAACACAGAACCCAGTTTTGTACTGTGTACACTGTACAGTATCTACAGTATCCGTATAGTTCGTTCATTTCTGGCAATACTTCAGGTCCTTTTCATCCTTCTTCTTAATAAGTACCGACAACGCAAATAGGTTTACTATCTCGAGAATGATAGTTTTTGCAAGATAAGTCCTTTACCAATTTTAACCAGCTAGATCAAGAAGCTAGCCCGCGGATGATTTGCTTTACAGCTTGCAGCCAATAGGAGCACGTCCTATAATACATGAAAGACGGAGTCAAGGACCTCGAGGCAGACTCCAGCTCTAATCGATGAACAATAGGCATAACCTATTTATGCGTAACTCCTCTTCGGTATCATTGTGACATCCCCCACAGACTTTCACTTTACCTCTCTCTGATCCACCTCTTTATTTAACAACTAACGGCCGAAACAGGCACGGACGATGTCACTTCGTCGTCTACCTTTTGGGTGTCATTTTGTTTTCCATGATATATTCATTTCTTTCAGAGCAGAGCAAAGTTTAGTGCATTCTGTGTGGTGTGGTACGGTTGATATACTCTCTATGTATTTGTAGGTCTTAAATGAGTGCTTTTATTGTTTAGCTAGCGGCTCAACTCCTCTTGCATGTGTATAAACCGAGCTTAGTAGTTTGGCGATCTGGCTTTACCGTCGTTACGTCTTTCTTTTGCTCGTATTAAATTACCCAAGTACGTACGTACCTTGTTTCAAGACATCTTTGTTTTTATAATAATCATTAGCAGTTCTTGACGATTTATTTGGTCTAGCGTGCAGCATAGATCAAGCACGGCGTGGCATACAAACTTGAAGGTGAACACTGTAATCTCTGTTACTGAAGCACTTACTACACAATCTGCGCTAAATGTTGATTTCAGTATTGCTGATGGTTCTGATTCTGAAACATCTAGTTTTGTTTGTAGTATTGTTACTTTCTATGGTTTTAGATGCTAGTCTCCAATTGCACCCTCTGCAAACTACTTACAAGTCTGAGTTGAAAACTTTCAGAAACTCTTCGCCCATTGTCAATTTTCTAATTCCAGTCCATATAACCAAAAGAGCTATAATCACTATTACTGCAAAAGCGTATAATGCCACACTCAAAAAAATCTCTCGGATCCCTAGCTCTAATGGCATACCACCCAACGCATACAGCTCATCATACCATTCCAAATCTATTGGCCGCCTTGCAGCAGCGTTATGTGACTCTTCCCACATTCCCTTTGCAAATGCCAGACATTCCGCCTCTATTCTAGCACGTATTCTCACACTTTCAATAGTTATATCCTGCAATAAAGAGGTTTTAAATAAAAACTCAGACATTCCACTAGCAAACTGATCTTTCATGTAACTTTCCCCAAACAATGCAAGTTCCACCTCGTCGCGCTCCATGCTGCCAACACCGTAGTCCTCCAGGTATCTTCGAACATCACAATGAACCATTTGCCGCACCTGTGGATAGTCGTAGTTTTCTCGGTACCGTCGGGACACGGTATAAAATACTTCTGTCAGTGGTAACAGGGGAGTCGACGACTGTGAAAGGCAGTGAGAGAAAAGGTTGTCTAACCCAATACCCATTGTAATTTTGATGGTGTTCAGAACATCGGCACTGGAAACTAGTACGTTGAACCAATTTAGGTACCCAAAATCGCTGCTCGTGTCTCTCAAAAGAAGTCTTTGACCGATGAGTTTCACTAGTTGAATGCGAGTTCGAGCACTAATTTTGTAAAGTGTATCTGCTGAAATGACCTCTTCTCTCTGGAAATGATACACCAAGATCTGTAAGTTGGAAATTTTTTGCTTGGCGACTTGTTCAAGCAGCTGTATACCTCCATCATTTTTATATTTCAACGGCCGCAGCGAGAATAGTTTCAGAGTAGGAATTGAGCTAACTTCACTTAACAGCCCGCTAATATTGCAATTTGTTGTTGCAGGACTGAAAATTAGATAAGAAATACGACTGAAGTTTCCACCACGCAAAAAAGATCCGTCAAGGATTTGACTTGTTTGGCTGCTAACTGAATAGTTGATACCCAGTTTGCGTACTTTGGAAAACCTTCGGAATTGGCCAGAAAGAATGATATCTTCAACTTTTGTTATTGAAAGAAAAGCCGTTTTAATTTTAATTGGAGCCCACAGATGTAACATGGGACCTGGTCGACCCATATATGTTTCAAGCCTTTCTATATTCATTTCTAAATTCCATTCTGCCATTGGGTCAACTAAAAGACTTCTAAGGGTCATAACATTAGATCTTACAACCTGATCTATAAAGTACCTGTTTATCCTAAAATTTCCTCTCAAAACTGTTAGATATCGCAACTCCTTAAAAGCCATGCTCATCAACAGTTTCGATCTTAGAATATTTCTTAGAGCTGTAGGATGTATCACCAGGTGTGTAGTTCTGCGGAATATATGCTTATGAGCATTACCAAATGTGAGATCTTGACTCCACACAAATGTGATTTCGAAAGGCCAGTCTCTATTTTCCGTGCTGCCCAAGAGTTCTGCAAAGACCATCAAGAATTCATCACGCACATCACGGCCAATAATAACGCGTCTTAAATTTGGCATATATCTTTGTTTGAATTTGTGTAGATTGATCCTAGGAATATCTTCCAAAATAATGAGTGTCTTGACGTACCAGAACACAATTTGTGGATATCTATAATGTTTAATCATCAACGTTTTAAACGCCCGGGGTCCAAGAACGCTGAGTGTATGGCGCGTTGCAAGAGCAAAAAATTGGATAGGAGAGGCGGCGGTGTATGAGTATATTCCAAAAAGAGGCGGCGTTAGAGGATCTGGACCAGGACATTCTAGAGTTACGATATCCGTGCCGTAAGTGGTGTGCAGTGTACCTGCTTCAAGATGGTCAGCTATGCATTTTATAACATTAGGTGGTAAATCCGCGAAACTCAGCATCAGCGGGTGTAAGTTCAATTCCAAAAAAATCAAAAAATAAAGCTATTGCAAAAGTTGTATATAAACCATGTAGAGCGAATTTGTTCTTAAGAAATATTTTTATTGATAAACGGAATCAACAGTCATAACATCAGTACAGAATTGACTTCAATGATGTTGTGCTGTCATTTTAGTGATCACATAGCTAGAGCAAAACTTTTTCAAGTAGGAATTTTACACAGTTGACAACGTGTATAAGAACTACCACGTTTAATATAAATGAGTACACACAACCATTAGTATTGGTTGTGCCATCTTAGCCAACAACAAATCAATGAACTTAGCCGAGCAATAGCCTATCCCACTTCAATAAGCTATCGTGGTCGCTGTAAAGCTTCTGGTAACACAGTAGCGTTTCTGAAGGTAGGATTGAATTTTTGTTTGTACGTAAAAACGAAACAACGCTCAGGAAAACTTCTTAAGTGTTTTTTTCTTATGAATAGTTTATATCGAGGAGTATTTGATCGTTCATCAACTATCATCAAAGAAATCTAACAGTAGCTCCAACTATATCATTGTACTCCCCCTTTTTCAAAATAAAAATTATAATTATTACATGGTTGTATATTTATAAAATAATTGTACTTTACATCAAATTTCAAACTTGATTTAGTTTTTTATCTCAAACATGGATATATAAATTGTATGCTTTTTTTAACTAGGTGACACATCTCTAAACATTACGTCACCTTCATTATTAACGTCCTCTTCCGAGTCTTCGTACACTTTCGCATGTATGGCATCCAATCGTCTTTTCCTCTCAATTTCCATCCCTTCCAATGTAGTTCTCTCTCTGTCCAATTTTGGTCCCAGCTTTCCAATCGCTGTTCTCACAAATTTTAGTTGTTCGTGATCAATCGACACTGGTAACCCTTCAAACTCCATTAGGAACCCACCAAGCCACTTTAAAAGTAGTGAGCCTTCGGAAGGAAAAGGCCCGTTTTGCAAAACCCGCTTGAACTCATCATCATATCTCACCAGCATATTCAGCGATTCCTGTGCTAGCAGGTATTCAGGACATTTGAACGGAAGCTTCTTGGATTTTGTCATCCATACCAGGAAAGACTCATAAGTTGGCCGCGAGTCTCGACGCGGGAGCCTTGGATCGCATATTGGACAAATGACAACATTTCCATAGAATTTGATGTCGTATACGTCAAGGCATTTCTTGTGGTACCTTCGACTGCACGTTTTGCAGGTTATATTCATACTTGGAGAGCAAGGATAAAAACACAGGCATTCACAATCCATGATTTCACTATCATCTGATTTTCCGGAGCACCCAATAATTCGCTTACATCGGTCACGGAAAACTATCAAAAACTCGTGAAGTGATTCGTTAGGACTAATATTGAACATCTGCCGACCTTTGTTAATCCAGTTATCTACTCCCTGCCTCAATCGTTTCAGCTGCTTGACTTCAGGACTGCACTTGAGCGTTTTAGCCAATGAAAGCAATTCATCGGCTAAGCTAACATCCCACCTTTCCATCAGATTCTCCGCGCCTGAATAGGTGATAGCCAAATCTATATCATCTTTAAGCTTAAGTGATTCTCTGTAGGCGTCCATTAACATAATGTACACTGGACAAGTCACTCCAGTTTTTTGCACTTCGTCAGCAAATGCTTTTACTTCAGAAAACGGCAAATTTTCCTTTTCCAAAAATTTTGAGATTCGGGATTGGAGAGAGTTATTGAAATCTCTTAAAATAACAAGATTCTTTAAGCAGCTGTCATTCGGGTCAACACACATATCTTCTCCAATGCTAACTATTTGATCTAACCCTCGACATGTTAATTTCCCATAGATTTTGCGTTCATGTGCTGTCCAAGTTACCACCTCATTTCTGAATTTTATGGATGTAAATTCTTTAAGCATGACGCCTAATTCATTACCTTCGGCAATCAGAGGCCCGTATACTTCGTTTGATTTGACAGGTCCTGATAAATATGGTTTTATCTTTTTCAAATAATCAGCTACCCTTTCAGCTAAGGTAATTAATCCTGAAAATGCAACTGACGTCAAGCAGGAGTTGTATGCAAATTTTACAAACATCATCATCTCATCGACTGATTTGTTTGGAGACATCATGAAATTTTGTAGCTTTATAACTTTATCATCATACTCTGCAATGAATAGTTCGAGGTTCTTATAGTCTGCAGTATTTTTAACTTGCTCATCCTTTGTATCTAGTAACATTTCAATTTCTTTTATCGATGGCCGAGCTGTGCTTAGCATAACTCGGTCAAACTGATTTTTCCATGAATTTGACGTTGGGCGAGGTATCAATTTCCTTAGAGTTTCATCAGACATTGTGAGCTGCAATATCGATCCTGGTATTGGGTTTCTTAAATAAGCTTCAGGAGAAACAATTTCTCCAAAGTCAGGAAGTTCCACATAGCTGAAGAAACACGGTTTGCTGGTAATACTACACACAACTGGGTTAGTTGGAGCAGACATCAATTCTTCAGGCAATAAGTGGATACTTCTCATTTTATCTCGTAATATTAGTTCACTTCTAAAGATTCGCGTTGCAATTGGATTTAGTTGTGGCATGCTGGACTCCTTCATGATACGGGCCAACATGCTATCAATTGAAAATGGATGCGGGATTTTATTTTGTGTGTAAAATTCTGCGGCTTCAACTCCGTATGGAACCCAGTCTTCAGTTACCATATGCACACTTTCCACCACATTGAAACCTGTATTAATAAAAGCAGTGTAAGTCTTCGGATAAGTCACCAAGATTTCGCCTTTCCGTAAATAAGTGCAGTTGACTTTAATGCCATTTTCGCGTAAAATCTCAGGCTTAATCATGATTGTTGATTCGAATAGAAGTTCAGGGTATTGCTCAAGATCTTTCTCGCCAATTTTTTGGCGAATAAAACTCTGAAATTTATCAAAACTGCATTCGGGGATAGTGTAGAATATGCGTGGTTCACCAAAATGATGATAATAGACTTTATACGTATAAAAATCTGAAAAGTGCCAGCTTTTTGTTGCAAATAGCATTCCCACGTCTATATTCGGCATTTTCAAAAATGACACATCCTCGCTTATAAATTTGTATAATGACCCTTCTGAATATGGTATAAAGTTAAGATTCCAGGCTACACCAGGATCGATATTTTTTTCGGGATCTGCAAATGCACTTTCGTGAGCCAAAGTCGACAAATCACATCCAAACTCAACTTCATCAAATATTTCTGGTGAACTTAGTACGTCCCAATACTTCCTTTCAATATCTTGAACTTTCAAATCCTCCTCTTGCGGGAAAACTTGGTCGAAAAAGTGATCAGCTTTTTTCACGAAATTCAGCAATTGATATCTCCCAGAGCCAGGAACAATGTTGGGATCTTCGTAAAACTTATTTTTCCATGCGTTTAACCAAGTTTCAGAAGGAGGATCAACCCGTCGATTCAAATTTGTGTTGGAAAGCGACCTCACTGGCCGCACAAGTAAGCTTTCGCTACACGTTACTGTATGAAAATCTTGTAAATTGTCGTTACCTCCTGTATTATAGTAGAAAAGTCGCCGGGGGTTGTATTTAGCAAATGCCTTTTTTAGGTCGTTTTCAGTACTATGATCACTTTCGTCAGTGGTAGTGCCTTTCTTGTTTGCCACATATAGCTTTTTACTATCTGTAATTGATGCATGATATCGTTTGCTTCCTTTTCCATATTTATAAATCTTGAATAAGTCCAACACAACATCTTTTTCGCGACGAACTATAACACCATGAGGAATTTCTCCAGGAAGTAAAGTAAGCATTTCGAGAAATGGGACAAAATTTTGTGACATTATTGTTACATTTTTGGGCGGTAATAATTTTCCACCGTCTGTACTCATGAAAATTGCAAACGGCATCAGAACCTTTGTGTAGTAGGATTTAACAGCAGTCGGGTGTGATGAAGACGGCAGAATCCCTAACTCTCGACAGATTTGCGACCATAGCTTTTGCCTTGTGACTACGTCACAACCTCCTTTCGATGCGACTGATTTGTAGAGATGATAAATGTCAAGTGGCCGTTTATATATCACTGGTATACCTGAAAACTTTTTGCCGACAAAGCAGTGGTAATAGAAAAAATCACACACAAAGTCGAAACGAGCCTGGAAACTTCCGTTAGGAGAATTGAGGGTTTGTCTCCGTGTTCTGAACCAGAATTGCTACATGTAGTACAGTTAGTTTCAGCTACTTTTACATTCAGTTGATAATCCCTGATTTCTCATGAGATTATCTTCCCGCCCTATCAAAAGTACTTTCTTAGGGTTACATACCTCTGCACTTATTGCTAAAGTCGGTATTTCTGACTCAGGTAAAGTAGCTTTGATCATTCCATATTTCTTTCCTTTATCGTCGTATGTTCTAATACATTTATTTAAATCATGGAAACATTCTTCTGGGACTTGTATAGAATCCGCTATCGGGTCCACGACTACCCTCGATTTTCTTTTGAGCACGATATCTCTACCTTGTATATACTTTTTTTCTGTGAGCTCTTGTGCTGTGGTAAAAGGACAGCTGTGTCTCTGAACAAAGTCAGCGGGTGACACAGTCGTTTTTTGCTTTTTGCTTAGGGTACTTGGAGAAGAAACTTTTCGCTTCAACTCTGTCGACTTTGCAGGAGCCATTTCGGTTATTCAATATAGAAGTCTCGAGATGGCTCAATATAAATAATTCTGTTCAACAATTTTTTTTTGAAATATAAAAATGTCTTTGATTTTTATCTAGAGAAAATTTTTGAGCAGGTGGAATTTTTTTTTTTCAAGTTTAATGGCGTTTTACCTGTCTTTCTCCGTGATTTTTTTGTCACTTGAACGAAAGAAGGAGAGATTTTAAAAAGGAAATACTCGAAATATATCACGGAAATAGCTTGGCCAGAAGAAAAATTAAATAATTTGAGCGTGCAAGTGGGATGGGTAAGGGCTGATGTGAATGTCTAATATAGCACTTGGTATACGAGGAGAATATACTGTCATGAAAATATCTTTGCAATATCAGGACAAAACTTTGTATTAGGGCTCGAGCTGTAACATTTTAAAGCAAAAAGACAACCTTTGTGCTTCAACTGTGTAAAAGTGTAATGCTGAGTACAATATTTAAGTGCTCCGCGTGATTTTTGGAATGAAGATTCTAACAACTTATAGATAGCCAATTATAGAGGATACATATTGTATACTTAGTATTTTAAGTGAGAGCCACGTTACTAGAAGTTAGCATGTTAGATTATCTTTTAGTTTTGGAAATACCCATGGGATAAATTTACGAAATTGTAAAATGCCAGCTTCCAATCATTGAAAGGCTTGGACCAAAAAACTGGTTATTATCCCAGTTATCCACAACATTAGCCGTTTTAGATG
>JAJMKR010000050.1:0-82924 GCA_030563945.1 Geotrichum australiense | reverse complement strand
AAAAGTCGCAACAAACAATATTCAAATATTTCATTTACGCGCAACTGTAGTAAATTCTAAGAACAAAATGATGTAAAATTAAGCGCCCGACTCAAATAATTACCATCTACCACTGAATCTTCTTTGATCAACTTCTCTTTCATATTGATCTTGAACCTCATACCCGTCTGGAATTTGGATTTCTGTATCCACCTTGAGTCTGTGCATCTTGCCTCTTATGTTTGTTTTAAACTCAGCTGTATTGCCCCTCAACTTTACCTTGACCTGAAACACGTTGCCGTTAAAGACGCTGGTTTCCAGATTTGCATTTCTCAAGACCTTCTTGTGTCTTGTATCCTTGAGGGCTCCATAAGGTCCCATGGTCACTAGTGCCAGTGCTGGCAGTAGAAGCTTCACAATGAGACTCGTATCTTTGCCTAGCTTGCGACGTTTCGTGCTCACCAAAACCTGGGTCGAGAGATCCACAGGGTGTCAAGCTGGAGCGTGATCCGTAGAAAACTTGAAGTCCATGTGCGTAGTCTAGTCTGGAGTTCAGGCCATGGCCACCATATGGTCTTTCAGCACTATCAAGACCTTATTTGTGTGTGAAACTTCCACTCACTTGCCTAATTCTCTTTCAATTGTGTTGTTCTTGTCTTCTTTCTTATAGTCTAATTATCTAAAAGATATTATAATAGAACTGATAAATCGGAGTACGTCAGATAGAATATCTGATTAATGATCATAGAAGATATCGGGGCTCTTTTTGTACAAGTTTCAAGGAAAACATATGCAAAATATTCGAGGCGTAGTCTTTGGAAATTCAATAACAAAAAAAAGTACTTCAATTAATAGAGCTATTTATGCCAACATTTCTAAATAAATTCAGAATACTTGCGTTCACTTAAATATATAAGAAAGGCTACTTGATACTTAGATGAGCACAGTTATCAGCTACCAAATAAGCAAACCCCATTTATATATTTCATCGTAGAGCTTTAAGTGTTCCTATGATATTCAGAATTTTTATATGACTCCGTGTTTAACCTACTCAACATTCCTCTACCGCTCAGCTCTTAATACGCCTTTTACTTTATGTGTATTTAAGAAAGAGATTGTAAGATGATCAGGCCCTAGAAAACCTAAGGCAGAAAAGTCATAATAGCTCATGGTAGCAGAAACTGATTGTATATAAATTTGGAAAAGCATGTCCGTTGATCTATAAACAAAATAATCTATAAATTTTTCCAATCATCTATGAATAGTTGATAACGATTTTGGATCATACAAAAGTTGCAAGCGTCTCAATGTTTGCAACTATTGAGATTTCAGCGTAATTTCATTTTTCAAATGCCCAAATAGTCTTATCTTTTGAAAACATTAGCTAACGTATAATATGGTGTTCAAAACCGATATATCTAATGCACACGGGTGCTCAAAGCTGAAAGACTCGTAATAGATCCTCTAAAAGAAGGCACGGATTGCTTTGAAGGTTCATTTTTATAAGAAAGCCTATGTAAAACTACACACCCCTTACAATATATTCAACCATTGCTTCTGGTCAAAAAAAAGTTGCTAGACTTGGTAGTTTAAAACAACAGTGGTAAAATTTATATAATAAATTTATGTGCGTACTTTTTCCTTCGCTATGGCTTTGAACGTGCAAAAAACTCCCCACATTTGTTGTGTTTTAGTAACATGGGAAAAGCTATCCAAAGAATTTTTCTAAGATATAACACGTTCTTTTGACACTAAGCAACCAATATTCTATTGAAATTATCAGCGAACGATACGAAGTCAAGATGCGCTGGTGCTATAAAGATCATTGAAGTATTAGATTCACCGATAGTTTAGAATGACATGGACACGATGTCCATCTGAACTCTTTAAGTATTTTTCTATCTCAAATTTGCAATGTAAAACGTCGGTACTTTTGTAGTTCTCCTTAAAGCAGCTTGTCGGGCACATTTCGGAACTTAAAAAGTGTTATTCACGAACATATACAAAAGACAAACAGATCCATGTGGATTTTGGTGATACTGCAAAAGCAGATTGTAGAAGAACTGTGCAAAACAAATTGAACATAGTCTACATTGACATCTTCTATTAACCTGTATACATTATATTAGACTCATCTACTCTTATGAACGATAGATTTGGGAATAATTCATATACTACGTACTGGCAATACATGTTTTGAGAGAGGTTCTAAATGTTACTGCTGCTTTCTCCACAGCATATACTGGCTTCTGTCTGAAACCACTAATGTCCAAAGAATCAAAGAATAACGATACTTTTCCACTATCCCACCATCCCGCCAGCTCAATAATCAATTCTTGTTCAAAATAACTTGTATTTCGGGTGCCTTTCTGGACTTTTTAGTTTACATCCAAGAAAAAAAAATTACATAAAAAAACTTGGTGTAAATCTGTAACAAATAAATTTAATAATGAGATAAAAAAATAACATCGGTATAGCTTGAGATCAAAACAAAATGCAATAATAATAACAATAGTAAGAAACTTCAAAAAACTTTTATTCATCGTGGTTGTAAAGATTTTGGTAGAAAAACATGGACCATCTGGTGGTTTGTAACTTCATAACTCCAAGTGGAGTGAGGTAAAAAACATAACTTGTATACTTTTTAATGATAAGGAAACAATGCAGGTGTGGAGTGGAATTGGCATGGGAAAGATGACCCCAGCCCATGTAAAACAGCCGGACCTTTGTAACGGATCACTTGGAAGCGTTGTAGGCCTGGTGAGGGGGAGAGGATCTCGCCTAACATGGACTTGCCAATGTGATCTTAAGAGAATCCTCCCCCAAGGAACCAGAAGAAAGAGGGAAAAAAGTTGGCACTGAGCTGGTATTTATAAGTTTTATTTAGTTTGGCAGCCTAACGCAATCAGGTAATATGAGAGGTAGAGTTCATACAGATAACTGATACGCATGATAAAACGGTTTATCTGTAGTATCACGGTTTGGCATAAGCTATGTGAAACGGTTCTACTTGATCATACTAGTCACTGATTTTTTTGCAGTCATGAGGTACCGATTTTGCAGTGGTCATCTTGTACTGACAAGTTGGAATTAACAGCATGACATGTATTTTTTTTCGTACAGCATATTAAATTACAACACTGTGTGCCAAAGATCCTCGTTTTTCATGGAAAAGTTTCGTATTTCGCCACTCAAAATTAGCTATTGTACACTGATATGTCTGGTATGAATCTAGCACTGATTTCAAAGTCACTTGTTGTAAAGAATCATAGCCATGTGCCATGTGAAAACTTAAATGCACTTTATTAAGTCCCCCAACTAAAAATGGTGTGCTAAATTATGATCAGTATTTGTGATGAATTTTGTTCAATTGTACAAAATTAGGAAGTTTTTGGTTCAGTGAGTGATTCAGTAGATTAAGCCCAACTAAAGATGATTTCCATAAGCTTAACAAACATGTCACTATTCCTGCTACATAATTGCGTTATAAATTTACTGCGTGGTTTGGTGTACAGAGAACAAAATTTCAATCAGCAATAAAACTCTAGTTGCACTTGTGATTCATCTAACAAGTAAATCATGCTTCACCAAAAAACTTTGGTTATCCCATTAATGTATTGATTCTTTTAAACTAGAACTGTATATAGAAGTTACTCGGAACCTCAAATACCCATGGCTCATATTCATGTAAATAGAAGGTCATCAGCGTATAAATATATCTGTATCCATTTCATTGAAGACACTCAAAGTATAAAATAATATAAGAGGGTAGGTTCACAATGGTGCTTTGCTGGTAGCTGAACTTATCTGCGTATCCTATATTGTTCAAGTAATAGAACTGTCAATTGCTGATAAAAGGTTTTCGACATAAAAATAACGTTATATGACAAAATTTAAACAGTTACACACACACGGGCACCTCTTTTCAAAAAGATTTGAATCCTAAAACTTTCTGCATGATCAGTTTGATGTAACTTATTATCTAGAAGAGGTTTTGATTCTTTTGAAGGACCACCGTAATTGCCTAGAAACAGTTCTCACTAAAAATAAAATTACTTGAAGTTTCAATTTACCAACCTCTTCTTTTACTCTACTATGTTACCCTAACCTATATGACTATTCTGAAATTTACCTACGGCTTAATTTTACACATCTGAAAATATTTATACCCATCAGCTTTACCACACTTTTTTTCTTTTCTTCTCTTTTTTTCTCCTTGAGGGAGGCATGCTCTGACCTGACCTCCCTCTATGTCGGTTAGTACACACGATGAAAACCCGTGTACTTTTCTCACGTCTGTTCCGTTCATAACCTCATCAGGCCTAAGGCAGGATTGAATGGAGCTTTTTATGCGATAAAAGGCATACATTGACACCTCCACCGTCACCGTGAGGTGTCACCCTGTCTAGTTGAGGGTCATCTTAGTGGACGGGATTTATTGGTCAGCGTGTTGCCTTAGGAATGGGATCTGGGCACTCGCTTTTAGTCTACTCTCGCTCTGGGCTGATTTGGACCATAAAAACTGGAAGCAAAGGCCGTTTTGAGGCCGCTCCAGAGATTTTGCTCCGTGGGAAACTGTTATACCTTTGGCTCTTATGGTTGTCATTTGTAAATGGCTAAATGAAGGGTTTGCGTGAATTCGCTCCGCATCCATTTTTCTCACTGAAAAAGGTTCTCGATATTTTGTTGTCATTGCTCTTTTTTGGTGCCGAAAATTATTTGATGCTCGCTCTAAATTTCGGTTTATTGAGGGTGTCTTTTTTTCTTTTTCATCATTAATCGATTCCTGTAGTTTTTCTGATCAATTAATTATATTTATCGTTTATTTTGAAAAATACATTGTGATCTTTTGATCAATTCTGGTGGGGAAACTTGTAAGTGAAAATTGAAATTTCACAGGTGCTTTATAAATCCCAATCGCACGTACTGTAGTATGGTACCTAAAACTGAAAGTTTGGTATAACAACGTAGACACTTTGACAGCTTCTTGTATTACCCATATAGATCTTGACGATTTCTAATTTATATGAAACCTAGACCTTTTTTGTACAATCTGTTGCCGTCAACTTCAAAACTACAATCTTGGAACAAACCTTGCTTTACATATTATGAAGCTGAATTCAGTGTCCAAATTTTCACGAACATAGACTACAATATCTGAAAAAACGGCCGTGTACTTAAGACTTCTTAATTAACATGGTTAGACGCTTCGACTTGCACTGCTGTATTTTGAGGTAAAATCGCAACCGTTTCATTACAGTCATACAGATAGATGGGGTTTGTGTGTACTTGAACCATCTAGTTCACACACAAATATGAGACACGCGCCCCGCCACTTGCAAGCTGCCAGTAGGTTTGTTTGATACTTATCCAGTCGTCAATTGTGTTTGTAGGGAATAGCGATTCTGTGAAGAACCTTTCTGTTACAAGCAGAGCATATTCTGCCTCTAAAATCATGTCATTCTGTAAAAGTAGTGAATTTTAGGATTGTGTTCAAATCGGAGCCTCCTTAGTTTGAATGAATAAAACTAGCACATCACATATTCATCAATACCGCACGGTCGAAGCTACTTTTCCAAACGCATAATAAAGTATGGATTGGTTTATTGTGATTGATAAATTCAGGTACGAGCATAAGTTTTATACGTGTGTTTTGTGCAAATCTCGACAGTCTGTGGTTGAAGTAAATTTACGATCTAAAAACAAGAAAAAATGAAATCCTACAAATAAGTTCGTGACTCGGTGTGCAGGAGAATGATTGTTTTCTGGACATTGAAGGTTAGAACGATAATTTCATACTGAGGATGCCTTTATCAATTATCAAGGAGTTTGAGTTTGGTAGTATACAGTTGAGCATTGGTTCCGTTGCGGCACAAAATTTGCAGAATCAACATTATGATATTTCTAGCTGTTCTCATTGCACATTCTATATTAACTAGCTCACACGGAGCGGTGTTCCCAAATGTCATTAGCAAAAGTACAAGACATCACTCATGACCCAAACTGTATTATACAACTCTGTCTATATCTTCGTTCTATTCTACTCCGCTCCAGACAAAAACAACAACATAGAAAAACCAGGTTTTTTGAAATTGTCCACCAAAAATTGTAGATCGTTAACAAAAACAGTAGAGCAGCACGTCAAAAACACTGACCTATTAATTTTCATAGTACTACCTGAATAGTGGTGGTATTGGTATGCTAACTTACTGTACCATTTAGTCTCGGTTAGATGAATATGGTACAGATATGAGCCTCGTGAGTTCCTTGTGCACACCCGTCTTTTGTACTGAAAAAAGGTGCTAACTGTGTTAGTTAAAAGCTTCGTATTTTCCTCGAGGTCCAGTATAGTTACCGTACTGCAGTAGAAGTCCTATTAATTTTTCACAATAATTGAATTTCTAAAATCTTGACTGCTTTGAGATGCCAAGACTTCTCCCTACCTGTCAAATAAACTGAATTATGAAAAAAAAAACATTGTATGGGTTAGTTCTTAATTGTGCATTATTCTTTTATTATATGAAATTTTGGCAATTAATTGAAGGGAGAAGCCTGAGATCGTGGAAGTTTTGTCGGTGATTTTGGATTGGAAAACAAGGTGTTAAGGTGTTTGTGACTCATAATCTTGATAGCTACAGACTGTTGTTGACATGAATTACAAATACACCAGTATTAACCGTAGCAAACAATCTATTTATTATCTTAGCCAGTCCAATGTCCCATCATGACTTCCATGTAACGCCTTTTTGTCAACCCCATCGGACAAAAAGAACAAAACCTTGCAAGGACCTCAACTTCTAGCACACCTTGTAAATCTGTTTACTTTACTCTACTTTATATTATAGAACTATTCATATTAGTTTTTCAAGTTTTCTAGTGCAAACCATTTTACTCTACGTAGAAGCTAGTTTATAAATGGAATCGGCGCTAATATAGTGCCAAGTATGAATTGCGGGGATGTTTGGCGGTGGGTGATTGGTTTTTGGCTCTGGGTTGAGGTTTGGCAGGAACTGAAATAGGCGAAAGATTTTGGGGTCTTAAAAAGTATGTAATGAGTTCATGTACTAGCTTGCCGTAACAATTTAACGATATTCAGTGATTTGTGGAGATTGTTTGAACGAGAGACTTCAAGAAAGAATATTTTACACAACATTTGGTAAAAGGTTCCCGTTCAAAATAAATTGAAATTACCACTCCCGCATACACAAGTAACACAACCTAATGTCAATCACCAGCTCAGCGATAAAAAGTTAACCTAGTCGGGTTGATAACGTTTTAGCAGAACGACATGGGTCGCAATGCTGAAGATGCTACTTTTTAAACCATTGATCACGCATGCCTGTAATGTGTGGTTTATCAATGGCCATAAAATAAATGTACGTCTAGGCATGGAATGGTCAGTAATTATGCTAAGGTGTATGGGAGTAGGGAGACTGCAAGGGGATGGCCTACCTGATTTATATGTATGGCATATAATAAGGTGTGAAGGATTGTGTATATTATGAACCCTTAAGACTCATGCTTGTGGTTGTCATTATTATTGCTTATGTGTCTCTTTTGAATAACATTCAAAGACTGTCCCACAAGAATATGGCCATTGAATCCAATAAAGTAATGCTTCAATTTAGAGAAGCTGTTGATAAGATGCTATCATGAAAAATTTATCGCTGTCTTGTCAGTAGCACATTACCAGTCAAACATAGCGGTTTTCATCCATTGATCACCCCCAATAGTAGCTTATCGATACCTTTTAGGTGGCAAGCAATCCAAAATAGCAGAACAAGAAGAAAGAAAAAAAGGAGTTTCAATAGACACCATCTTTTGCCCCCAAACCCATAAGCACCAGCGGCAACCACAGGTTTTCAACTCCGAAAACTCCACAAATTTACGGGACGGGATGTCGACTTTGACACATAATATGTCCACAAGCGGTAGAAAATAATAGTGATAGGTTGTGTAAATAATAATTACGATGGACGGTGGTGGTTGAAATTATTTTACCGATCAACAAAGTGTGAACGATCCTTCTTGTTTACCCATATATAGTTTGTTCAGACAGACAGTCAGGCCAGACTTTTCAATGATGAGAATAATAAAATAGAGGATACGCTTCAATATTCCTTTCTTTCTTTTCAGACCAAGATTGTGTTTTAGGCAAAAAAATGGATATTTCACAGGTTTGAGATATCCCAATTGAGACAAAAAAACTGGCACTTTTCAGTAACCACAGTAGTATATATACGAAAATTTGACATTAGCCGTCTCTCACATTTTCTGACTCATCACTGTTCGGCGCGTATTATTATCATGACCTCTTAGATCTAATCAGATCTTATTACCTAATTGGGCTGAAGAATGCAATTGGGCCAATCACGGTCATCTAATTAATGCTGAAACCCACACTTTGTTAGTTTCTTTTTTTCTCGAAACTGAAATCTTTTTCTTCTTTCTTTTTAAAGTTGAAAAAATATTTTTAGCCGTACAGTTGACACACTCACATAGACAAAGTTTGGTACGTTTCTGTACGATATATAGCGAGGCTATTGCATGTGGTTTGCATTTACATTTTGAAGTTTTGGCTGGCGTAACCTAAAACAAGTTGGTCACCGCCCACCACAGCCTACTTGGATGGTGTCCTGCCTGTCAGAAAAAATTATTGAAATTCAGTCAGTGCTGAATTCGTATGTTTTTTGTTTATGCTAATCATCCGTCAGTCAGTTGACTGTTGTCCCAAAAGATAAAAAAACGTTGCGCATGTTATAAATTGAATACGGATATGTAGAAAACGTGAATACTTGTTGACTTGTGAATTGACATATGAAACTGTCATTAAAACGAATCCCCAGTGTGTTATGCTAGTGCGGATGTGACCATGAACTACACAGAGCCCAGGCTGGAAACTTGAACTATGGGGTGGGTAAAAAGACGTAAAAATGTGCTATTAAGAGAAAAATGTTCATTTTATTTCTGGGCTAGTCTAATAAATTTTGGTTAAAAAAAGGGTTAAGCTGACAATTAAAACCTATCATTATGGGACAGTACAGTATGTGACGCACAGAAATATTGCTAATATCAGTTGCACGGTTTTTGTAAGAAAAATAATGCCACACTCTTTTTTGGTTCTTAATTATTTCCTTAATTTTTTTTATCAATATTTGGATTTTTTTTTCTTGTTAAAAATGATTCTTTTTCCTTTAATTCTTTATAAAACTTTCTTCAATTTTTTTGGTTTCATTCCATCTTCATTTTGCATATAAAACATACAATCTACTAAAATTCAACTCTGATTTTGCTGAAAAGTCAAACGGTCATCCGGGTCTTTAAGCGAAAAATCGAAATACAGTGTCGTTCCAATACACTCAAAAAAAAAATACTTTTTAATACACGGCTTTTTTCTTTATCTACATGGCAATAACTTTTCACTCCTCTACGGTCACCATGCCGGCAAAATCGTCTCCATCATCCTTAAAGTACGATGAAATTCTACGGAAACAAAAACCCAAGCCAGTCTTAACGCTAAACACCGGTCATCGATTATCCGTCACTATATCCAAGCAAAAACAGCGAACAGTTAGATCTAATTCAATCGACAGCGTTCTACAAGGTACAAACTACCACAACTCAATTACACCACCGCGTTCGCCACCCATTGATGCCAAATCCCCTTCAGATTCAATTGTTGCTTCAGACTCTTCTCTGTCGTCTTCACTCGCTCTTTCTCCAACAAAAAAACAGTACCGCATTAGAAACCATATCATAAAAAACGTGGGTAATAAAATATCGGGTAACGGTACAACCCTTGCCCAAAAACAAGATGACATTTCTACAAAACCAAAGACTTCGCATAAGAAGTTGCCATCATTTTCTAGTGAAGGCGGAAGCAATCATACCCCAATGTCTCTTAATATATCAGCTCTTAGGCTGCCAAAGAAAGAGGGTAGAAGCTTGTCTGAAGCAAGCATTGCGGCCAAGAATCTTGCCGTGGAATTGCCTAAATTCAAACACTCTTTTGATCAAGGCATTAGCACTGAGCCACTGGATAAAGAACAAGACCAAGATGTGAGGTCTAAAGAAGCAACCAGGCTGGCGAACATGTTCATCAACTACAGAATAGCAAGCGACTCTAACAATGGCATACAAACAACTCAACAACCTCAAATCTCGACCCAGATTACAGATATCCCAAAAAATAAGGAGGAAGCAGAAGAATCACATCTCGTCCTGTCACACTCTAAACTTGAAACCCAGCTCTTGCAGCTTTCGCATAGACAAAACAAACCACCGTCACCAATTACACTCCGCCGAGCCCAGAGAGCAAAGGCAAATTTAGAATTGCATTATGAATTTATCGGAACTTATCAGAACGGGTTGGAAGCCCATACTTGCTACAATCCATTGCAGGTCATTCGCAATCGACGGTTCGAAAAAGGTACAAGCGGGTATCAGCACTGGACAGTAGAAGTCTCTGAATACATTGCTGATATTTCCGGTATTAATGATTCGGAGAACCAAACCATCGTAACACCACCACTTAGCATTAATTTTGACCAACCCTCATACCCACAATCAGTTATAGATACCTCGGTTATGTCTCGACGTGGTTCCGAATCTTTCAATTACCAGCAACAATTGGAAACTCCACATACCAAACCGCATCCAGGCCTTATCGAACCACTGCGTGAAAATAACGTTTTGACAAGTCCTCAAGACACTCAAGATAATATACCTCAAATCACAGTCTCTACGCCGTCACCACCTGCTTCTGCATCGCCACAGTTGGTATGCGCACCGTCACCAGCAAGGTCTGTTTCTTCGGCAAGCACGCCTTCTGAACCATGCGTTGATCAGTGCGAAGAGTTCATCAAGTCGCTTTCGCTTACCGAACTTCGCAATTTATTGTCATACCTGCAGCACAAAAGCATTCCCATGCCACCGGTTCCGTCTACAGAGATTGTCAAGTTTACCTACCCCAAATCAACACTGGACCAGGTGACGTCCGATTTGATCGAATTGCATACTCGCTCTAACGCCAAACGGGCCAAGTTGTCCGAGACATCGGCACGAATCGATCGGCTGATGGCGGACACCGATCAGACCTTGAACAACCTTTCGACAACGTTGAGTTTGAGAACGAAGGAAATTGGCGAGAGGCTTGATATACTGGCGGAGCATGGCAGGAGAAGAAGAATAGCTGGGATGTTGGGTTACAAAGCGTTGGAAATTGGGTTGGTAGGGGTTATGTGGGCGGTCTGGGGGATTGTTATGGTGCTCAAGGTTGGATGGTCTGGGTTTGGACTTTTGGGAAGGTGCTTGAGGTGGGTTGTGTGGTGTTGAAGTGTCATCTAGAGAAGGGAAAGGGGGTTTTAATCATATTTGCATTCATATTCATATTCATATTTACATCTTTACATATATTTATTCGTACATTCATCTATTCATTTCAAGAATCATAGTTATTAATTTGAATATATTTTCATTTTGAGCATTTCTACCAATGTACGAAAAGCGTTGATTGAGTTCCACGTAATATGTCAATTGAACCCTGATATACCTACGGATATAAATTTGGATACTTATTTTTCTACTGTACAAATACCAAACGCATAATGATTTACAGATAGAAGTGAACATAGTGTATATTTAGTACGCTACTCACTGGTATTTTCCAAATAAAAAGGTGTATCTGATTTATGTCAATAAAATATAACGAGCTGCAACGTGCCATCGACTCTGTATACTGCTTCAAAAAACCTTGGCCTCGTTGTATAAGACACGGTTATAAAAGTAGCTTAAAATATACCGGGTGAACCTGATCAGACGGTTAACATGTGCTCTTGGTCTTAATTTTGATGACTAGGTCATAAGATGCTTTGAAACCTGTGATGGAATTAATGACCCGTGATAATATCAGTAATGAATATTCCGAGCTAGATGAAGTCTGTTGTACTAGCTTTGGATCAAGATTTAAGATATGAAAGACGTGTTGAAGTTTTGAATTTAATTAAGATAGACCGGTATAAGTAAGAAGGATGAATAGTTCTGGTTTCTGTTTACTGTGTTTTGGAAGAGTAGCGTCTATAGGTCAATACAGGATTTTGGATGAGTGTAATGGGAAAAAACAGAAGTATACTGGTAATAACAGTTCCGATGAATTAGTAAAATTGTATGTTATTCCTCAAGTAATATTGATTTGGAGAGAAATCAACGTGCAAAGTTATAAAAAAAAGCAGTTTTTTTGATTGGTTTTTCTTGTAGTATATCGGGTCGAAATATTGAAGTTGGAGCACGTTGAGTGGGTACTTGAGATAGAAGGATAATCATAGCGCAAAAATATCAGAAATTTGAATTGGACCTTTAACATCTACCTATATACAACACTATCGATGGGAAGACTATTATTCAATACTTTATGACTTCCACTTTCTTTTAAAAGAGGTTTTGAGTAAAAGTTCCCTTATCTATTCTAAAGTTATTAAAGGCAACTAATAAATTCTAATAAATTATAATATTATAGCAGTATACGCATCATTTTAGAAGATCGAGAATCACAGACTTCATGCACCAAAGACTGTTCAATCTATCCCCAACACCTCTCCCATCAATTTCCCCATCTTCACCACTACCCCAAACACCTTATTCCTAATCTCCAACGTTTCCTCCTCCCCATCAAACAGCGGCACACATTCCTCCGTCCACCTCTCCACCACCTCCCCCAACTCCTCCAACCTCCTCACAAACTCCCAATCCTTTTCCCTTCCCTTCAAATTATGATGCGAAAACACACACACGCAAACGGCCCCTTCCCGTGAAGCCGTCGCCATCTCCACGCTCCGCAGCAGCTTCTCGTGTTCCGAGTAGTTAAACAGCAAATCACACAGTATCACCACGTCATGTGGATCGATCGGGTTGCCCCAGATGTACCCATCAATCGTCGCGTTCGCAACACAATTGCGCGCAGCATTTTCACGTAAGTTGTTGATGAGATCGGCGTCAGGGTAGTCTGTGACAGTCACAGTTCGTGCGTGCTCCGCGCACACCCACGATGGAAGACCGGCACCGGCACCCAGTTCGAGAACTGTCTTCCCGGTATACAGTTCTGGGTGGGTTTGGAGGTATGTTGCTAGCGATTGTGAGGCTGGTGTTAAAAGGTGACCGTAGAGAGGGGAACTGGAGACGAGTGTTAGGTGGTACTTGGACCAGGTTATGTGCGTGGGAGGTGCGGGTTCTGGTTCTGGTTGATGGAAAAGATCACCGAGATCTAATGATGCCATTTTTTATTTCCGTCTTTTTTTAATTTTTCATTGAGATCTTTCGCACTTCTAAAGCTTGAGAACCTAAACGAGATCAGGTACAAGTTTTTACTCGTCAGTTCAACTCAGTCTTAGTGTAGTAGTTGTGTGGGGGGTGAAAACTTTTTATGGGGGGTAAGTAAATGTTGGTTTATAAATGCTTGTGGAGAGCTGGACTTCAAAAGGTTTATATAAAACTTGGAAATTAAAACCAGAGATAGTACTTAATTACATATTGTGCTATCACACCTGAAATCCAACCGTAAATGCACTATACTGAATCCTTGACTAGCTAGATCAAGATGGATGGAGGTTCAAAATCCTGTATTTCCAGGTAAGTTTAGTTGATTTTGATAAATCAAGAATGGAAAACAATGTCTATCATAAAATTGGGTATTTATCATTATTATCCTAAAGCTTATACATGTCTGTCTTATAGGCAAGGTTCATTCGCAAAAGATCGGGACTTTCCAGTTAAAATAGGTGAAAGACATCAGAAGCCTTTACTTAGTCTTATCTGTTTCAGGCACAAGCCTTCCAACATGAATATACTTTCCCTTCAGCTTTGCATGCCAGTCATCCAAAGTTTCCCTTTCTTCTTCAGTCAGATCAGTCAACGGGTCAATTGGCCCATCAATTGGCCATAGCATATCTTCATCAAAACTGCTTTTAGCTAGCCCTCTCGACGCATCTCTACCGGCAAAGTTGCTATAGGGTCCACCAGGGCCATAAAAACTGCGCCCAGCAGACACATCAAAGACATCGCCTTTAACACCTAGCAATACTGGAGACCCATTAGCACCTGTGAACTTGGCAAGCGATCGCGGGGTAAAATCTCGAAACACGGTTGTAGACGGAGAAGTAGTTTTAGACTTTGAGGACTTGGAGAAAAACAAGCGGCGGCCGATTGAGAGAACAATCAATGCAATGAGAAAGTAGTTTAAGTATGTGTAGGTTTTATCGTCAAGTTCCATTTTTAGTATTGTTCGGTTCTGTTGATGATGAAATTGAAGTGAAGATGAAATTGGTAGTGGAAAAAAATATTTGGGGTGGCACAAAATTTTGAAATGGCAGAATAAAGTATTGGAATCATGTCATTTCAGTGGTAACTATTTTCGTTTTGTTTTTTTGTTTTTTTCCCTGCTTTCATTGTTGGGGACACTGTGCGCTTTGGTATGACTGGCAAACACGCTCCAGTTAGTTAAATGGTTTTAAACCAGACAGATAATCTACCGTTGAGACAACCCTGACTACTTCAAGCAGATTGAAAAATTGTTTTTACTACCCCCTGGATTAATTTCTTCTCGTTTAAACCTTTTGTGACCCATTTTTTTCACAAGCCTAAACAAGTAATACACCAGCTTCGATGTTTCTTTCCTCTGCTCCATGGCATATCCCAAGTCAATCATGATATCTTGCAACCTTTCTTCCGTAAGATAACGGGAATTAACCACACATGGCGCTGGAAGAACGAAAAAAAGTCCAGGAAACGGTACACCTTCTTCAGAAGAAGGTTGTTTAAGAAAGTTTACTGTGCGTCGAAGCATTTCTCCGCGTTGATAATGATCTGGAACATAATTGACAACTAAAGACAAGGAGATAAAGTCGAATCGATCGGTATCTGATTTTGGGAGTGGCCGTAGCATAAAGTCTTGTTGTTTGATGTTGGTTGGGTCTTGTGAATTGAGGTCTATTCTTTCAATATTCTTGAACACAGCACACTTGGAGATTGCATTATGAGCAGAGAGGCATCCAACTTCGAGAACTGAATATTTGTTTTTAACCCCATCCAGTGCAGGATGATACTCCTTAAACCATGCTAAAAGCTGCTTCGAAGTATCACCACCTCTAGAACTACTTTGGCCCGCAATTGAAGCTTTCTGATACTCTTCGATTCCCCCATTTTTCTCGATATCTTTTTCCAGCTGCTCGATTTTCAACTTGAGCTCTTTTGCTTTTCCTGCATCTTTTTCATTGCGTAACTGAGTCTTCAGAGATGTTTGTTGCTTGAGCAAAGTATGATGCGTTCTGATAATGTTTCTCGTGTGTTTGGATGCAAAATGGGGCCGTTGCTGTGATGCTATTTTCGTGAGGGATATCGCACTATTCCCTGTTATTGTCGACTTCTTGCGAGCCAAAAACGAGGGCTGTTTAGTGTTTGTTTTTGCTCTTGCCATGTTGAAACCAAGTGATATATGCTAGTTAGTATAAATATATTTGTGGGGAATACCGCCAAATGGTTTGATCAAGACCTTCAACTCAAAGGTCTCTCTCAATATCATCAAGTTTAAAATTTTGCAAAAAAAAGTGTGCCAGAAAATCTGTGCGGCTGAAACATCCCAACACTAAAGTCTCAATTGGTAAGTGCTAACTTGCATAATATTGTTCTTTATTAGCATCACCCATTTTTATGCTATTTTAAAAAGCCTATTTTGTAGTGCGTACACCATTCGGTACAATAGCTATATGGTAACAAATCGCGAAGCTGTCGTTAAGTTGATATATGAACATGCGAACCCAATGGAAAACAACAAAGTGGCACAATATTGGAAGACTCGATCTACACAATGCTTTCAATAAGAACAAGGATGATGCGGACTTTTAAATTGTATGCCACATGCTGAAAAATAGCGTGTTACCCTGTCTTATATCCCTTTAAGACAGATGCACCGAATCCCTTCAAAATGTCTCTTCCCCTTCTTTTCACTGCTGGACTTTTCACTTTTCACTTGATTCATTGGGATATCTGAAAAATGTCTGATAAAAATGATAGCGCAGGTAGCATGAATATACCGGCTCGTTCTATAGAATCGGCACGCTCATGGGTGGCTGAAAAATCGTCTTATGAATTACCAACTTCAACAGGTGTCCCTGCAGATGATCCCCTGGGGGTGCGATTGGCAGCGATTAACACGCAATTGCCGGATGTATCTAAACCAAGAATTACTAGAAGTACATCTCAAATACAGACGGAAAGCTTAACTGACGAACGGACAAAATCGTCAGAGAGTTTAAGCTCACTGAATTTAAAAGAATTACCGGATGTCTTGTCAGGGATTGCTGACGAATTTATACAATCGTTGCGTGAACCAAAATTCCAGGCGCCATTGGATCCACCAGCAGTCTCTCAACTGTACCAGGACTTTTACGTTTATTTCAATTCTAGGTCCGATACATATTTGCAAAATGGTGGGCAATTGCATCCTGGCGTCCAAAAGAAAAGAGAAATCCAGATGGAAACTTATGAAGAAATTGCAGAAAAAAAGAGAGAAAGGTCACTGAGGCCTAAACGGCTCAAAGAGTTTGGGGAACTGGCAGAAACAAAAGTTTGCTCTGTCGTGTATGATCGCATTTTCAGGCCAGGTGTGGGTGACGACGTTGAACGTTCAGAAATGATCCAGAGCAGACTTAGTGCCATGAGGAAAATACCATTGTCTTATAAACATCTAGATTTTGATACCAAGGGCTCCACTTTGCTCAAGGATTTAGACGAAGAAAAACGGAACGAACTTTTGAAGCAGAAATTTGGCCCTGCTGGAGAGGAGTTTGAGTTGATGAATGCCGAAGATAACAATACACCATTGAAAAAGCTGAATCATTTAGTTGCTGGCCACAGATTGGTACTTCAGGGCTTAGCGGAAATCTTTCAGGCAGACAGTTGTGCTAGTGCTGATATGATTTTACCAGCATTGATTTATACTTTAGCATCCTTTGAAATTCAAGACTTATGGCTGAATCTCGCTTTTATATGCCGATATAGAAATGCTGCTTATACGAAAGGCGAACCGGAATATGTGCTTACGAATTTCCAGGCGGCTCTAGGGTTTTTGGAATCGGCCAATCTCGAATCTTTAGGATTAGACAGTTCTGTTTGTGGGGACGACAAAGAACTTGAAATACTAACGACAGATCCATTTTTAGACGGCCAGAGAGTTTCAATTTTAGAGATAAACTTGCAACAGCTGCCAAGTACACCTTCTCAATCCAAAGAAATCAAAATAACGTCAAGTAAAGGCGTGACATACAAAATCAATCCTAACGCAGGAACTCGACGTACGTCCATTATGCATCATTCTAATGAGCTAGTCAATAGCGCAGATCAAGCCATAAAAAATCTGGGGGCTTCATTTGGAAATTCATACAGATTCTTTTTGAACAAGGCGGGTAGCAACAATTCTGAAACAAAAGCGGGAGATGGAGTTTCGTTGTTGTCTGATAGTAAGCCGACTGCAAAAAGTTCCAAATCAAAAGAGGCTAGTTTCAGGGCAATCCCCATGTCGCCTACCACTGATGATGAACCATCATCTGGAAGTCATATTCTTGATCGACTTTCAAACATAGGCAAGCTTAAGTCGTTAGGTCCCGATAGAATTGGAAGGTCACGATCTGGGTCGGCCACGCTGTTGAAAAAACCCTTAGAAGATATTTACAAGAAGAAGTGGAATCAATTAACTATTGAAGAAACGAAATCGCTCCATGACGACTATAAAAGGTTGGTGGACTATCTTCAATCAATAAATGCATTTGAAAAGTGACAGATGATGAGAAAAAAAATAAAAGCTATCTGAGAAACATACTGTAAGTTGAATGAACTATTTAAGATACCATATAAATATTTTCTAGCATAGTTTCAAATAGCTATCTATGTCTCTTTTTCTTATCAAGTTAATTGCATGTTGAAATTGCGACGATTCAATGGCTTTGCAGGAACTCAGTAGTAAGTTACTCAATGATTGATCGTTGTACAGTATTATAGCAGGAAGTATTTGGGTTGAATATCAAGAATTATGTCTAATAGTACCACAATATTTCATTTTCATGAACGCAAAAATGCACAACGCATAGGTTATCTTCATGAAAGAACTTGTCTTTTAACATAGCTCAATACTGTATGGTACAGTTCAGCCCATTTTCAATGTAAGTCAACTTATTGAAGAGCATATAGAATATAGAATTCACCAACATATATATTGATTGCTTTAACTAGACCAGTAATATACAGTCAATGGCAGATATACACAATTTACAATTCAGATTATATAACAAATGTAAGCATATCTATAGCTTCTTTTACCATGGGGTTAAATACTTGATAATACTGAATTCGTGAATGCTGATCTAATGGGTCTCGAATGTATCTACTTATGTGGAGGTCAAAAATCCCAATTCAAACAAGTAACCTTAGCCATTTTCAAACTCCAGTAAAAACTAATTAACCTGTATTACAATTTTGAGCATTTATCTCAAGCAAAAAACTGGAAGCCATTGCAGTGCCCGGTATTCTGTCTTTTATGATGTGCTTGTTAACACAGATTATCGTTAAAGGTATTTCAAATTTAGCTTATAGGGGATATATTTTTGATCAATACAAAACAATGCTTTACATCAAATTTAGACAGTTTCTGAACTGCCAGCACGAACAATCAATCATTGATGCTTAATCTTTGTAAATCTATAATCTGGGCCTGATATTTGAATCCAGGCTCTTCGTTATCAATTTCAAAATATCGGTTGGATGTTTTAGGTATAAATTTGAAACCGCATTTCTCGTCACGTCTAAAAATGGTTGTAGTAAGAGTTGGGATATCAATGTCTGTCTTGGTCCATTTGTTTAGAGGTCCGTTAACTAAGCATCCTTTGAATTTATAGAAGTGCAGTAAATCATTCCAGACTTCATTCACCTTAAGGCACTCTGCATTCCCTATAATTATTAAACCATACCTCGCTCTTGTTATTGCGACATTCAATCGCTTTGTATCTGAAAGAAACCCAATTTTGTTATCCATGTTTGATCTGACACAAGAAAAAATAATGTAATCTTTCTCACGGCCTTGGTACCCGTCAACAGAATCAATTTGGACACCAGAATATAGGTTTTTCTGTTCATCTTCTTCTTTTGAATCTTGGCTGTCACAGTCTAAACTAGGAGTGGAGGATGCTATTATGTCTAGAAGTCTTTCACGTTGGCCATCGTATGGTGTCACAATTCCAATATCATCACCCGAAATACCACTCTCAAGTAGCATGTCCAAAACTTGTTTACATGAAATGCATTCTCCAATATTGTACGTGGTATTGCGAATCTTCATCTCAGTATCCTGAACATTCCAGAATAATGTTGGAAGCCCCTCGACTGGCCATTTGAGTTTTAGGTTGGTGTGAGTTCTATCTGCTGCATTGATTCCGGTTTTGAGATTTCCTTCATAAAAAATGTGGCTAGGAAACTCACATAATGCTGGATGCATTCTATATTGTATATTAAGCATAGATCGTGCCACCCCAGATTTCACTAGACGCTCAAATAGAGAAGTTGAAAGTTCAGATGCTTTGCTAGATTTAACAACTGGCCCTAACTGCTTATGGTCTCCTACAAGCACCGCCTGTTTGCATCTATGCAAAAACGGAAGTATGCATTCTGGTTCAATAGATTGTGTACTCTCATCGATAAGGACACAATCAAAATCAGTATCCTCGAAAAGGCTATTCCCGCTCATTGAACTTGTACAACAAACCACATCATAATTTTGAATCGCAGTCCAAAAGTATTGATGCTTGTACCTCTTAATTGCTCTGTGTTCCTCCGGTGCAATATATTCACCCTCGGAATATTTTCGAAGAAGCGATGCTATTTCAAGCTCAATGTTGCTACGTTCACGAAACCTTGATTCCAGCAGAAGCTCCCGAACATTTTTTGGAAGATTGGCAATAACTTTATCTGTAGCAACTCTAATAACCTTCATGCCATTGTCGCGGAGCTTCAAAGCAAGAATATTCACCGCATTATTAGATGCTGCGCACACAAGTACAGGACTTCTGGAAATGTTCCTCATTGATTTTATGATCTCAACGGACAAAGTCGTTTTACCGGTCCCAGGTGGACCCTGTACCATTGTGAATCGTGAGCTAATGCATTTCATAACAATTTCTTTCTGAGTTGGATTTAAATAAAGCTGTTCTCTGATCCGAATATTTTCCCGCAGAATATCTGGTTCGCTGAAAGGACTCAGGTGGTAAGCATCCGGATCGATAAAATATTGCGTTGGAGATTCTATCAATTCATCGTGATGACGAATTTTTTCCATTCCTGCACTTAATCTTGAGTAAGTTTGCCCCAAAATAATTGAAATATTGACCTTGTATGTCGAACGTTTGAGCTGAAATCGTGAACGATCTGAAATAACGACTGACACTTCATGCGGAATGTTATTGGTTATCTTATCCACTTTACCAGTTACGGGAGAAATGTCGTCAAGGAGTCTTTGTAAAGCTTCCGTGGTTTCAAGAAATTCGATGCTTACAGGTGTACCCACCTGATAATGACGTGGTTCAGTTGTTCTAGGCAAAATAAATTGGAAACCTTTGTTTTTACTCGTATACATATTTTGAATGGTAATTCCTTTGATATTATTTTGGACACTCTCCTGGTCGTTATGCTCTTTTTCAAATTCAATAAGCTTAGAAAAATGTTTAAAATATCTGTAAAAGTTTTCGAATGAACGAGACATCATGAATTTGGTTTATATCTCAGACAGAAATAGAAGCTACTTTGAAGTATAGAATTCTTGCATCAATATATCCATATTATTTTATTGGTACGGATGCTCTTTTATATCTCCAATCTCAATGAGCAATACTTGAATTAAATATGGCCTACGGAACCGCTATCATAAGAATAGTTTAAGTTTCAAATAATTAGTTACAGCAAAAAACTATGAATAATTAATAATATTATGGATAGAGCATTTAGAGGTCTGAGAGAGCCAATTTAGCTTCAAACCTAAGGCAATAATTCACCAATTTGCTGGGTGGAGATCCTTTTTCAATCGCTATTGATTTACGTTGGTTTACTATCCATACATCTTCTTATTAAAGGATTTGTTATGTTAATGATTTTATACAATCGATAAATATTATATTTTATTCCTACAATAGTATCACGATGACCTTTGCAACAGAGCGCCATATTACAGTTAAAACAGAAATCTTAGCTCGTTGTGTAGACTACATTTTTAATTGTAAGCATCTCTAGTTTACGATTTACTGATGGTGGAATTGTTAAAATACTGTATGTTTACCGTTTTGACGGAAAATAAAGTTGGATATTGATTTCAACTGTAAATAAAACATATCTACTGTACAAACGCCGCTTATCTTTCTACTGTAGAAGCAAACTTTCTTAGTGATTAGAATCCTAAGACTAATGGTATCAATGAGATCAGTGTGCTAAAACTATTGTTCTAAATATGTTACGCTTTGTCAGTGATTCTCGATATTCATGCGATCTATTGTAGGGTGGCTTCTTCTGGTCTACAGTTTTCAGACTAAAGAATCAAAAGCGACAGAATCGGGCATTAATCACACCCGGTGCATGAATATTGAAACCCTTACCCTGTACGTACTAGGCCCATGAGGTTTTTTGTGTGATCATCTATTCAGACAGTTTCCATTCTTATAACTTCCTGGGTATTTTGAATCTGATAATTTTTTGAACTCGAGAAAAAGTATTAAAGAGGGACGTAACTTTCTAACAACGCCAAAAGGTGCAGGATGAGATTCTTTCGTCTTTTTATACTATCTTCTTTGAGCACTTTTTCCTTAGCGGATGATGCCTCATATGCGTTAACCACAGATACTGCGATAGAGGTTAACAACTATGTTGATTTGTTGCCGACACATACGTCAAGCAGTAAGGATGATAAGGACGATGAATTACCAGTATTTGACCCTCCGAGCAAATCTGTCATTAGTATACCGGAAACTACGCAGCTAAACGGTTTGAACACCGTTAGATACGTACTAAAACCAGGAGAGTTTCACGTTTACGAGCTGAATGCAACTGTGATAAATCAATTGAACTCAGAGGAAATATACAAAAGTTATCAAGATGAAGATACTGACCCAGGATATACCAACTTTTACGCTACAGGAAACATATGTCAGATGCCTGAATGGGATGTGGATGGATCAGCTGTAAAGCTTCAACTTGCTACAAACTTGGTTGATCTTACGACGAAAGCTAACGCCAGTATACCACCTTATTTTATGTCTTTCGATAGGGGGTTTGCTAATGTCACAATGCTTAATGCCAAATCAAACATGTCAGGATACCTTTTAGTAAGAGCGCCAGAAGTCACCGAAGTTAACCCAAATATGGATGTTTCTAGGGTAAATGCCAACGACACTTGGACGTACGAAATAGGACTATCAGTGTGGCAGCCACTGCATAGTTATTTCGATAACCCCAATTTCTACCTCGTCGATACCGACTTTGCAAATGTTTTACTGTTGTCAGGAAATGTTTCTGAAGAAGTTGAGAATCTTAGCGAAGAGAAACTAAAGACTTATTACAGCGTTCAGATTTTCAAGTCTGATAACCCGAAATCTACAACGGCATTGACTTTGGATCGATCTTACTGTGCACTACAAACAGATAAATTAAAACTTTTAGATACGGCTAATGCCGAGATATCAGTAACACATAGAGGTGCGGACAAACTTCCAAAAATTCAATACTTTTTTGGTGGTTTAAACAAGTCAGAATCTTATGTTGCATATTTATCCGAGCCAACTAATCATTCAGATACGACACAATCCGATTTATATGGTGGAACTGCATTTTCTGGTGTTAATTTTACGTCAAAATCGGAGACAAACTGTCAACTTATTTATAACTTGGAACTTTGCTCAGACGTGGCTTTTGCTGTTCCTGGGAATGCAAGTGCATTTACTCCCAAAGAGTTGGCTGTTGCCTATGACAATTATGCCAAATCTTTGTATGATTCTTTCAATACTTCTATGCAAGTTATTCAATGCGGCAATGATGTCCAGGACATCGATAGATACTCTATCTTACGCACATGTGATGACTGTAGAGAGTCGTATCGTCAGTGGCTCTGTGCAGTTACGGTTCCTCGGTGTCAAGACGCATCTTTATCAGAATCATTTCTCTATCTACGATCACCGAATACCTCACGGACAGATTTTATTAATCAAGAAATTCGTCCGGGACCTTACAACGAGATTTTGCCATGTATAGATTTATGCTATGGCATTATGCAAGACTGTCCAGCCAGTCTGGGCTTTTTGTGTCCCAAAAGAAGCCTGCCAGGTTTTAGTGGAGCTTACCACTGGATTGAAAATGGTCATGATGTGACATGCAATTATCCAGGTGTGGTGTACACTATCAGTGGAGGTGGAAAGTTCAATGTGGGTGTACGGTTCCTGGTTTTTGCATTGGTGTTTGTCATGCTCATTTAATATGGATCTCATATTTATCAAACGATCGTTATTTTTGCATTCATTTTTTTCCCTTTAGATTTTTGTTTCTAGATTATATATATCATTTATATTAATGCATTTTTTGGTTATATCATCATCTACACTTTTTCAGGCAGTTGAAAATGGTCGGATTACACAAATATTCCGGACTGTTGACAATTCTCAGATAATTCAAGAACACAATGTATCATACTTTTTCTTGCAACGACGCTTAATATATCATGACTAGAAATTATCTACGCATGTTGTGTACGGAACTTTAGATACACCCCAGGTAGACTATTAGTTCTATAATTTCTAGATTTCTCGCATTTCAATCGAAAACCATGGTTGGTTCATCACACCTGTATGATACTTCAATATTTGCCCTAGGGTCAAAAGCACGTCTCCGTAAATATATATCCCACTACAGAAAAACAAGCACATCAATCCAAGCATATTTCAAAGCACCAACTTTACTCTTAGAAGACCAGAAAACGACTAAACTAGTTCAAAGCTATCAGAACTTAATGGTTCAAAAACAATGTTCAAACTGGATTCATTCGTGTGCTGGAAATTAACTTACAGCAATGTCCATCGATAATTACACTATCAGTATGTAGTGAGTGTCTGAGATATAAAATTAATATTGGACTTAATGGAAAAGCGCCCGGGTGCGTACTGTAATGTGAATAGAAGTAAAATTCTAATCTGAATCAGTGATTGAATTTTTGTAAATTCAATAACGGGTGATGCTTTTTTTAATGTATAATGGACTGCGCAGTAACTTTTTAGATAGAATTTACCTTGTGTTTGCAAAACTTCTGGTCAAAACAGTTGTTTAGCTCAATACTCATTTTTGAGTGTGATAGTAAATTACGGAGAAGAAAAAAAAAATCGTAAAGGAAACATAAATTTACAAGTAAATATCATATAAGAAAAACAAATAAATAGAATCGTTGTCATAAATCATTGAGAATATTTTGGGCATTGGTTCTCAATGCCGTCATACCCAATTACCAGAGGCAACTGCGAAGTCATGGGCCTCATGTTGTTAACGTTATCCAAGGACGGTAGCTGTTGTTGCAACGCACCACCACCTCCTAGATACCTTTCGTGATAATTGTAGTTCAATTGTTGCTGCTGCTGCTGTTGCATATACAAAAGCTGGCGCTTTCTCTGAACAGAATAGAGAATCTGCACAGTCTTGACGTAATTCAACGGATGAAATAAAAATGGATTAAGATCTTTCACGAGCAAAGGGTATAGCTCATCGATACTAACTCTCGAATTATGCATCTTTTCTTTGACAATGAAATCCACCGCTTTCTGGTACGTTATCCAAACACCTTTCAAGCACATGTTACCAATTTTGATTATTTTCTTGTACTTTTCATTTTTAAGGAGCCCGTCACGCTTGCCCCGAGACAGACCGAGAAGATTTAGCAGTTTTGTTCCGTTTATCATGTCGTTGTCTTGCCGGCGAGTGAGCTTGATTCCTTTGACCTCTACTTGGAAACATAGGGTGTTTTCTTCTTCCCAGAATATTGTGGTGAATCGAGACGGCTTTTGGTTGGTGGGCGGGGTTTGGCCAATCGAGGAGGTTGAGGATGCTGAAGGTGAATTGTAGCTTGAGGGTGGCTGTTGCACTAAGGGTGCAGGTAGGCTGATAGACATAATGCAGAAGTTGTGATGATAGATTGATTCAATTGAATATCACAGATACCAATTATATAAAACTGTTTAGAATCGCTCGTTGAAATCCTGTAAATAACTGTATAACCAGATAAAATTATTTACAAAGAGCTGTATAGAACTAGAAAAGAGAATAATGAGATTTGTCAAAGACTAAAAGAAAAAGGAGAAGAGGAAGAGAAGAGAAAAAGTACTACAATAGGAGAAATAGCAACAGTATTTATAGAATGAAGTACGATATAACTATTATAGTAGTGCGCTTAAGCCAGTTTGTTAGTATGTTCAGCTTAACTATGTCAGGTACACATTGTACCTGAAGACAGTAAAGTTGCTGCAGCCAAAAAATGTTTCATCAGGGGCACGATAATAAGGTTGAGCATGGGAAAATCTCCATCCAACGAACGTGTGGGGCCTTTCAAGAAAAGAAAAAAAAATAATTTAAATTACTACACTATTCTCAGAAATAATTAAATCTTTATCAAAGTATAAAAGGAACCTCCCTTATTGAAAATAGGGTATTTGCAACCTCGTAGGGAGGAAACGGGATTTTCTTTTTTTTTGCACTCTATTCATGTTTCAACATGAGTTAACCGAACCTTCGAAGATGCTCGAGAAACACCTTGTGTAGACAGTAGAAGGTTGATGTAGTTTCAAATTTGTGCCAACTGCTGGTCAGAGCGGGTTCAGTTCAAAGATAAGCAGAACTCAATATATATCAACTTGGGGTCTTCGTTTTTTTGTCCAGAAAAAACTCATTTTCAGATTATTCTGTACCTAACTATAAATATCTATACAATCATTCAATACGTACTGGATCTTATTGTAGTAATATTGATAGGATTATTGAACAGGGTGATACATCGATTGGCTGTTTGGAGATAAATAAGACAGCATTACAAGACTAAACACTAGACAGCCTTTAACTTTTGTCGTTTTAGAGCCTTGTTCCAATACCGACCCTGGTAAGTTTAGTGCCCAAGTCACCAAATTCTTTTTTAATAAATTTTTTAATATCGATACCGACTTGACTTGATTTGGAAGCAATTGGGTGTAGGTCCACTATTTAGGCTGATCAAGGTCTTTACGAAGCTCTGCTGCTACATATCTATGTTTAAACAAGACATATAAATGCACACCCCTTAGGCTAAACTTCTGATACAACAAAACACCACTTTGATCATTCTACAGCTTGCTTTTGATCTAATTCTTAAATCGAATACACTAATGTAGGCTATAATGATGTGTTCTAAATAAAAAAAATTCAAGAAACCGGTTATGTAGACTAAACATATCATTAATTGAATCAAATTCAGCACATTGAAACTGAAGACAAAAGCCTATGAGAGCAGTATAATGGGTATAACTCTCAACGCTCTCTCTCACAATTATATTTAAACCAGCAGCGTACTAGTAATCAATATACTCCATTCAATAAAAAAAAATAAAACATTCATAATTTGTATACAACATTAATATTAACGATAACAAACAAATAAACCATTATCCTAACTTTACAACTTCCGTTACACACTTGGCCATATCATAGGCGAGTTGGGCAAGACGGCTTTTTATTTGCTTCTCAGGTCTCAACCCTTCATCATACATTCCACACTCTTTATAAATAGAATCCATTCTAGCACCGCAAGATTCCAACTCCTGAATTTCTTGCGTCAGGCCCTCCTTTCTATGCCCATTACGTCGCATCGGTGCATGTGTAACAATTTCTGTGACAGAGTTGAGAATTAGGGAAAGGTGACCACTGAGATCTGCATAGGTTGTGCTACTGCTCTTCAAACTGGTCAGTAAGGCTTGAATCGAATCAATCACCAACATTGTATGATGTTCCAGTAATTCTTCATTATGTTTATTAGTTTCGAAGTGTGTGGTATGATTAGACTGACTGGAAACCATCCTATTGCTTTCCCCTCGGAGCTTTGCAGTTTTCACAAGCTCAACAAGGGCTGCCGAAAGGTCGGCTGCAGCAGAGTCAATCAGAATCAATGAAGAGAGTCCATTCGCAGCGCTATAATTTCGTGTTGTTACAATTAGTTGGTTTTCAGTAGAAGAAACCACAGAGATAGATTGTTCAAGCTTAGTTCGAAGCTTCTCAATATCAATGGGTTTTTTCGAGTGTGAATGGGACCGCGATTTTGCTTTGTACAAGCTCTCTAGCGGAAAGTTACCGACTTCTTGGGTGATAACTCTGGTAGCGAATACAACAGCATGAAGTTTTTCCAATAAATGCTTTGAGTAATGAGAAGAAGAAACATTCCTAGTTTGAATTAAGAAGTCATTCAGTGCACCTTGAAAAGCAGCAAGACCACTTTCAGAGATAATACCATGCTCAGAGATATAAGATTTGCTAGAAGCCGTAGCCATAACATTAGGTTGTACAATGCCCTTTCCACTAATAACAGATTCAGTTTTCAGCTTCCGTAGATGGGCCTTTGCAGTAGCATACTTGGATTTCCACTCCTTTATCTCGTTCTTCAACGTTTCAACTTCTCCACCAATTCCACCAACACCAGTATTCCAAGTATTTTGGCTTTCTGCGAGTATTCTCATTTCTGACAAGAAAGCCGAAGCTTCTGATCTGACTTGATCGGTAACCTTCTGCTGCTGAATTAACTCTTCCTGCAACTTGTTGTAATCTTCTTGCAGAGAATTATATTTGGCTAGACTATCCGCATCCACTTCAGGTTTCTTCTCTCTCTCAGCTTTCAACTGCTCGCGCAAAGTAGACACAATCTAAATGGGAAAAAACAAAGTTAGAGAATTGTAAAACACGAAATAAAAAAGATTCCGATAAAAACTTACATTTTCCTGCTTAATCAATTTGCCTTCAAGTAACATAATCTGACTGCTAAGATTTGCTGAACTTCCAGCAAACTCTGTTTGCTTAGACAATACTTCTGAATGCTTTTCTTTAAGCTTAGAGTACTGGCTTTCAAGATCGATATAGGCTTTCTGTTTATCTTCTAACTCATTCGCCAACTCGCCATGTTGAATCTCAAAATCTTCTTTCAAACTCTTCAACTCACCATTCAGTCTGTTGTTTTCCACATCCGCACTATTGACAGCCTCATGTAGTTGACCATTTTCCTGAACCAGTTGCTTATTTTCTTGGGTTAACCTCTGATTCATTGTTTCAGCTTCTTGTAACTTCTTTTGTAATTTTTCAATGGTATCATCCAATCTGGTTCCTTCGTCCATAAGAGTCTTGATGTGCATATCTTTATCTTTGATTGCAGTTTGATAGCGCTTAACTTGTGCTTCCAAAAACTCCTTTTCAACGTAACTACTAACAGCAGTAGACTGTGAATCTGCACCACTTACAACACTGGAGCGATTAATATCTGCAGTATTAGAATTTTCGAATTTATTGTAAGACCTTGTGTGGGCACCGCCGGGAATACTTGAAGACATTGTCTCACTTAGTGATCGCCGTTTTTCTGGTGGTGGGTTAACCACACTAGATCTTCGGAGAAGCAGGCTCTGTGGAATATATGGTGATTTTTCTTCTTCTATCACCTGGAGCGGTACTTTTCTAAACTCATCTTCGGCAAGCATTAAATGATTGGTTAAAGAAATAGGGACATCGTCAAAATCTTCATGCATCATTCTTCCGTCATCCGAGAGATTTTCTTCTTGGAAACCATCATTGAGGTTATATAGGTGTACAGGACCATATCTATCAGGATTATCTTCTTCATCTTCGGAAGACGATGAGAACTCCGGTGGTATTGTTTGAAAATTATTAATATCAGCTTGACTGCTATTTTTGTATGCCCAAGCTTTCAAAGCATCACCAACATTAGGGGGATGTTGTGCATTACTCTTGAATTCTTCCTCAGATTCCGTAGAATCATCAGAATCAACCTGAGGACGCAAATTTTGGAACTGAGGCTCCAAATCGTTAGGTTCATCGAGAGGCTGAAAATGATTTTGAGTTTCAGAAGATTCGAACTTGAGTGGTTGCTGATTTTCAGATGGGTTATAGTATAGCGTTTGTGACACAACGGACTCACGTCTGACTGAACTGGGTGAAGAATTATGCTGAGATGAGTTGCCCAAAATACCTGTTGATAGTGTCGGTGACGAAAATCCCTTTTGCAAAGATGTCAGCGGCGAAGAATTGTTCGACGAAAACTGAGCTGTAGGTATTTCAGTAATAGACGCTTGGAGATCTTGTGCGTCTTTCTTCGGCAGAGCAGCTGTAGGAGAATGCTTTTCAGATGAGAAAGTTGAATCGATATGTTTTTCCTGGGGTGCGTCAACAGCGCCTGATTCAGAAGGAATAGGCGATATAAGAGAAGTTCTAGTAGCTGAGCTTCGTGCATCATCAGAAAGCGTCGTAGCATCAGTAGAGCCAATAGCAAGCGGGTATTGATCTTTCTTGTTATCCAAGTTGGCAATCTCGTGAGAAGGGTCTGATGTAGGAGATTGTAGTTCAGGTACACAACTTGAATTTGAGACATCTTCAGATTTTGGTAGTTCGTTTATAGATTGAGTGGTTTCGTCTTGAGTATCTTTTGAAACCTTTTTTTCTGTTCGGTCATGAATAGATGTTTCCTTCTCTTTCTGGTCGTTAGATGAAACATTCTTCTCAAATTGAAGATCATTTGAGGAATCCTCATCAAATTCGTTATTTGAACTGTGGTCGTTGGACTGATCCGATGTGTATTCGTCATTTGAGTCAAACTCTTTGTACTTGCTGGGAATTATTAATGGCAAAGCATCTGGATTGAGGGGTATGATAGCCTTGGTATTGAGTGGGGAGATAGCTGAAAAGTCGCTGACATTCTCGACTGCATTAGGAACATTATTGGGGCTAATTATATCATTTGAAAGGGCGATTTTTGGGCCAGCCTTCAATATTTCATTAAGTGAAACTTCATCGGCTGAATCGTTAAACACAGCGGTATTACCTGGGGGAGGAGTAAAGGTGATATGGGCGTTGACTGGTTCGGCATTGTTCAGATCAATATGACTGTGCAGAGAAGCAGTTTCGTTGATGTGCATCTTACTATTCGTCTTATCGGGGTGCTGTGCAGCAATATGGGCTCCTACTGGAAGCGGCGGTGGGAGTTCATTACTAGATAAAGGAATTGAGGGAACTTCCTGTAATGGGGGAAGGGACTGGCTAAAAGGATCGATGGAGTCTTCATCGTCTTTAAAAGCGCGCGGTTTACTAAGAATTGGTATTCTGTTTCCATTTGCACTGTTATTGTTAGTCCCGTTTAACGTAGAAGTAGCTGGTTTCCGTGGTATGGATCTTAGTGACGGGTTTCTTCGTTCAATTTCGTACAAGATATCAAAAGAAAGGTCGTGAAATCTGTTTGGACTGAGAAATGCAAGCTTTTGACGAGAGATGTTACGCTTTGGATGAAAGGAGCTAATCGGTGAAAGGTTGTTTTTGTCATTATCTTGGTCTAATCGTCGGAGTAGCTCGTCGTGAACATCGGTAGCTAAGTCGTTGAATTGCGATGCAGGAAGTTTCAGAAGTTTTTCCTGGGCCCTGTTTGCTTGTAGTCGTTTCTTGCTGGCTTCTTCGAACGCGCTTTCAATTGACAGAAAGTTTTTGAAATCTTGGTAGTAGACTGAGATTGTCTCACCATTATTAGGCACTGATAATGATGTTGTAGCTGTCATGACATAAACAGCTGATTTCGTATTTTCGAAAGACTTTGAAAAGAGCAGTCAAATAGGTGATTGGCAACTGGTTAAATCGAATTGTATCAAGATTGAAAATAGAAATAGATTAGACAATGTTAGTTAAATAAATTAGCGAGGTTGGAAAATAGGAACTAGTAAAAATCCGGAAAAAGATAAATAAAAAGATAAAAAATAGTGCGGTATACGAGACTTTTAAGTTGGTGTGAACAAAAATAGAAGAGGAAGGGCAATATCGAAATCTATTGCATGCATGGTCAAAATGTTCAAAGTGAATGACCACAGATTCCAGTGATTGAAACCTTTTTCAGAACTAAACTTTTGTCGATTGCTACTAATCGGGCTGTCTTTCAATAGTTTTCATGGTATTTAGGACTACCCGTTACTTGTTCTGGTGACGGTTTTGGAAGTTGTAGGGTTCAAACGATATCACAATGGCTGGCTTATTTCCACTTTCCAAATATTTGACTGGTAACTACCCTCAATTAAAGTGTCGTAGGTTTCAAACCTAAATTCTTCCCAAAAAAAACTTGTTTCTTTTTGAACAAAAGACACAGAAAGAAATCAGGTGGATCTCTGTGTTCCTTTCAACTGTCATGAACAGAAAGACTCTGATGGTACTTCCGAAATGGCAACTTTCCTTGAAGCAAAATGTCAGTTGAAGATGGAAATGTGTATGGGCAGTGTTATATTCATGTAATTGGAACCAGACCAGAAGTGCAGCAATTTGCTCACGGCACACTTAAAAAAAAAAATTGCTGTAAACATGTCACTTTTGTTACACAATGATTGTAATGTTGTCATCCTGTTACGATTAGCATGTTGTGCATTACTTGAAATTTGTGATTGTTCATACGAATGAAGATCTCAATTTTGTGCAAATTTGAAATTTCACAACTACTGTTGTGTTACACACTGTAATTATTGATACAGCCGTTCAGAGAAAATTACTTTTTTTTTCTTTTCCAGATTCTACGACTTTATGCAGAATCATATTTCACTTTTCACTGTATACAAGTTTAACTGGAAATTTTCCACTCAAGGCGATTGACATGTCTTTCTCAAGTTCATGATATTTAGGCTTAGATATATTAGACAACAATAATACAGAATTTAATAATTACATTCTTAGATTTATGGACAGCCAAAACACCCATAAGCTATTTGTTAAATTAAATCTCAAGTTCAAAATTTGGAGTTAAGAGTGAGATGAATTTGTAGCTAAGCAGGTAAGATGCATGAAGAAAATTGTTACCTATCTTGATCTATAAGTGGCAGAACAAATTGTAAATTGGTTGTTGAAGTCTACGCAGTGTATTCTGGGGATCAAAACTGGTATCAGCCTCCATCTGTACATTCATATTCGGTATTTAGAGACCCATCATTACATTCATATGCTGAATACAACCGTTATTTAGCACAAACTGTAGGCAATCGCTATTGTTGTTGAACAACGGAACTTTTAGCTACGAACACTCTTTGTTGGTATTCATCTCTTGTAAATACGAGTTGTTTGTCTGCCATCTTTACACAAGGTGGTGCATACAAAGCTTTCCTGTATAACCCAAGGTAAGATTTGCTCTATAGTAGGTCTTTATCATTTAACAACGAAAAAAATTTCAGAGATCGTAGCGTACCCACAAAATGGATTTTATTTAGATAAATTGTTGAATAGACAGAAACTGAATTCCTAACAGATATCACTGTACTAATTGCAAATGATTTCCAATGGTATTTTATGGAGCATACAATTTAGGTGTTCTATTATTGTTTAGCAGTTTCTCCAGTAGTTTGTTCCATAGTCATGTTAATAGATACCGGTAACTTTGTTAAGTATACAGTGGATAGTGAAGATGCTATTTTATAAGGTTTTAGCTTCAAATTGTGACAAGGGCTATCTGCGATGTCAAAAAAATTGGTTTTATGGATTCACAAAGAGTATAGTAATTAGAATAATGGATCTCCTAAATTGTAGATGTTTAATAAAAAACTTCTTTCGTCGGCTTCAAAACTCAAAAGACGAATCTCTCCGATCCTCATGTTTTCATGATCTGCTTTTGTAACGCACTTATACGCCTGTGGTATTCGAAAGGCCTGCCTGTACAGTTTGTTTTGCAATAAAATAGGGAAATGGATTTCACACACAAATTTTATTGCTACAAATGAAGTGGGTCTCAGAAATGACTCTCGTTCTTAATCTCAGATGTAAATGGGCTCAATGGAGCAGAACTGAATCATTGACCGGAATATAAAGTTAAGTAACAGGTCATTTTGCAAGAGCCGTGAAAGGTAATAGTGTTGTATACTGTAGCTCAACATCTTTCTTTCTAATCCTTTTGGCTCAATGGACGCTATAGATCTTCTGATTGCCCGAGACTGGGCGCTTTGTTTGGGTTTCTTTCATTAGTTGTTATTTCCTAAATCGAATTTAAGCGTTTGCAAGTCTTGAAAATGTCTTATAAATTTCAGTAATTTTAGTTGTGTCACTTCATCAATTGAAGCGTGAACTTTTAAAATTTTTCAGATAGCTATTTTTAAGACAAATGTATGTATGATATACTGGTAAAGTAGTATGAAGCTGATATGAATTACAGCTCTTGTAGACTAAAAATTTTGAAAATTAATACGCATCATACAATAATGTAGATATGTGCAAGTAAAAGTATCAGATACTTTCATAAAAGGCATCCATTGGTGAAAAATGTCTAACCTTGAGGTGTTAGTCTTTTCTACCGCCTTATCAGTTGATGTAGTATCCTTTAAACCAAACACCGCACATTGAAATCTTCATTAATAGTTCTCGATCTAGTCATAGTCACAAGTGGATACTTGTTGAAACTGGGCAAGAGCATTTTCATAATTTATATTATACAAAGTTCTTTTCGTGTAGCACCAGATTTGTAAATTTACAGAAACTTTTATGCTAGTAAACCTTAAGGTCCATCCTCAACTTTATCAAAATTTCACTTTTTGCTGCATCGAGTTCACTACCAACTGACTTACTGAGAAAATAGAGGTATCGATACTAATATTTTCTAGCGTTTACTTAAATAAATATCAATTTTCCACATACCGATGTCAGTATACACTAAGGACATATGCTTAGATGTACGGGTAGTATGACACTACGACGATTCTGACAAGATAACTCTTATCAATCAAAATGAAAACTGCTCACCGGTAAACTTATGCTACTTAAAAATAGAGTTCATGCAATATAAGTTGCATTGCAAGGAACAATACTCACACAAACAGTTATAATAATGATTCTGCATTCTAGATATTATACCTTTGTTCTATTTTAGATGCTTGTTACAAACTTAAGATACTCTGAAAGATGTTTTTCACGTCTCTCTACGCCTTGATAATGTTTTGGTCTTCCGCTGAAAACAGAACATGGGACGAAGTAAGCTTTGCGCTAGGGCATTAGTTTGATCATATTGCACCTTCGAATTTACCAACATCTTTTCTGCGGAATTTCTATTCCCATATTTTGTATCTTGAAGTCGTAGATTAGCAGGTTTACGCTAATATTTTGTAAAACTGAACTCAGAACATGCAGATACTATACAATAAGGTAAAGGTAATATCCACCTTGGTGGACTAGTATATTGCCTTTTAGTAGAACTTGCAGAAGTTTTCCCCTAGGGATACAACTGCTAATTAGTGGAATCTGATAAATGCCACCAGGCTATCCAGTCGCAAAACTTGGGATGTGACAAGTTTTATTCGCACCTATTAGAAACCTTTGAGTGAGGAGAGGTATTGCTATATCGGCTAACCACGTAGGACAAACAATTGGCCTATATTTTCTGAAATACTAACAAAAAAAAAAAATTGGGTAGAAACAGTTTTCCAGCTCAGAAGTTGTGGAGAAAACATCAAACACTGAACAAGCAAGTTTGATGATATTAAATAGTCTAGCTGTTAAGAAATTCGTGAATTGGGCATCTATCTCTTAATTTCCAGACTCAGTCTCCTTATCATAATGCCATACTTATTTGTCACCACACCAACTAAACAAGATTGTATAGTAGAATGGAATACCAGTAGCTCTATATGCAAATTACAACAAAAGTACTGAAAAATCTGCTGGGTTAGCAAGAACACAACTGTTTATAACTGTGATACAGTTAATAAAAGTCATGTACAGTACAATAGTTCATATATCTACAGATTATATAACAATAAAATATAAAAATGGCTATTAATATAGTAAAAATTATATAGTGTAACAGCCTCTAGAGCTCTAAAGGTTGGAGCTGAAGATCACAAATTACGGTTGCATAAAAACTTGCTAGTGGGTGAAACAATTCAATTGTCCAAAAGTTCCTTCGTACTATGTTCGTTACTTGGGCTGCTGCAAGTATATGACAAGATCCCAGTAGTGTCCTTCTTCGCAAACCTCTTATCCAAATCTTCCTTGATCTTAGTGCTTGACTGTTCAACCATCCCATAAAGGTTTTCGAGTTCTTTCAACAGCGTGCTGCGCACAGCGCGCACTCGTCGCTGATTTTCTTTTTCCACCTGTAACCGGGTCTCGTATGATTCTATCGTCGATTTCATAATTAGGTCATATTCTTCAAAATAGGTTTTAGAGCCCTCGGATATGCTTATCGCTGTGTGTTTGTACCGGTTGTTCGCTTCTATAAGTCCTGATTCTATTGTCTTCAGTCGCTGTAACTCAAACTTTAGATCAAGATTGGTATCCTCCAAAGTTCGTTCAGTTTCGACTTCCTCCTCTGCTTCTTTGGGTATCGGCGGTTCTGTTTTATTTATGGCACTCGCATTCTTTATGCGTCGTTCCAACTCTTTTGACTGTCTCTCATTTGGTGTCTCCACATTCCCATCCCGGCTCTTCCCCAAAACACGCATCTGTCGTTCAGGGGGCGCGTTTCCGTTCATATGAATATTTTCCTTTTTTGCGTCATTTGGTGCAGTTTCAAGAGACCCCGTGAGTTGAAATTTGTTGAGTTCGTCAAGAGCGACATTTTGCTGATCTAGCACCTTTTTCGCTAACTTTCCAACGTTGTCGACGGCATCTCGATGCCACTGTAACCTGTTTGATAGTTCATTCACATAATGTGATAGAACCTCAAGTTCCGATATGTTCCCTGACTCATCTGCGTGTAAGTTACCATTCATTGTTGTGAAACTCGGCAGGGTGTAAGAACCTGGTAAATTATCGGCGTAATTAAGGTGAGTAGAACGTGAGAGACCGTAGATTTCTAGATCTTAATATATGAACCCTTTTACAAAACATATTGACTTATATAATCAATTAAAAGTTTATGTGCTGTTTCATAAAGCTTAAAGCATAGGCAAGAAAAGTCTGAAATTACGTTATTGTTTCATCTCAGATAAACATAAAATAAGCGATGGCACTGAGGTGCCCTATAGACTGAATTCTGGTACACTCTCTCAATATCGAAATTGGGGATTCAGTTCTCTTTAACCTTTTATACTGCTACATCATGGTATTGGCTGCTGTCGGGCAATTTTGTGCAACATCATCTTTGGCTAAAAATGCCGAAATAATTAAAACCCTGGTTTCTAAAGCCTCAAAAGCTGGTGCCGCAGTTCTATTCCTACCAGAAGCATCTGATTATATAGCAAGTTCTCCGGAAGAAAGCTTGTCTCTTGTCAAACCTGTTGCTTCAGCAGACGCTATTCAACAAGGTGTATTGTCTGCATTGCTAGAGATTCCTGTAGGACAAGTCAAACCCTATGTTTCAATTGGGGTTCATGAGCCAACTACAGAAGGAAAAAGAGTGAAGAATACTTTACTGTGGTTCTCACCTGAAGGAGAATTGCTGAAAAGGTATCAGAAGCTTCACTTATTTGATGTTGAAATTACAAATGGTCCTATCATAAAAGAGTCCAACGGAGTGGAGCCCGGTAATGAGTTGCTTCCACCATTTAACTCACCAATTGGCAAAGTAGGCGCAGCAATCTGCTATGATATAAGATTTCCTGAGATGGCATTGAAGCTAAGAGAATTAGGAGCTGAGGTATTACAATTTCCTTCAGCCTTTACTGTCAAAACCGGTATGGCACACTGGGAGGTGCTGGCCAGAGCTCGTGCTATTGATACTCAATCATACGTTGTAATGCCTGCGCTAATTGGTGTTCATGACCCTCCTGTAGGCAAGAGACAGTCCTATGGTCATGCAATGATTATTGATCCATGGGGAACTGTTCTTGCTGAAGCACCTAGCTTTGATTCGAATCCAAGAATCATCACTGCAGATATTGACTTGGATATACTCAACAAAAGTATGTTGTCCCCATTTGATTGTACGCGTTATACGTCGTCTTACTAACAATATCAAACGAATTTAGTCCGTGAAGATATGCCTCTGTGGAAACAGAGGCGCTCTGATATATTTAGTTGAACGTCTGGAGAGCTCGATCAAACGCCACAGGTGTATTCATATAATCTTTTGTATCACCTACATCTTGTTAAAATCACGTGTAAAACAGACCCTGCTCATGTCATTAGAATAGCACTTCTTTCCAGGATCCAGTTGTATACTCTTTTCTACACCTTCGAATATCAGATTTTACTTATATAGCCACAATCAACATGTCGAATAAAGCATTTGTTCCACTAGAATCCAACCCCGAGGTTTTCACAACCCTTGCTCATTCATACGGCTTACCTGAAGAGTTTGAATTTGTGGACGTTTTCTCCATAGACGAGCCTGATTTACTAGCATTTGTCCCTCGTCCTGTGAAAGCTCTTGTCCTGGTCTTTCCTATTAGTGACGCATATGAGAAATACCGAAAAGAAGAAGATGCAGCTTTGTCTGGCAATGGGCGTGATAAAGAAAATGTTGTCTGGTACAAGCAAACTATAAAAAACGCATGTGGCACCTATGCCATTATCCATTCATTGAGCAATGGTGTCCCTCTTAAAAAAGATTCTTTGATTGAACAATTGAAATCAGAAACCAAAGAACTCTCTGTTGAAGATGCTGCTAAAGTTCTTGAAAATAGTGAGAAGCTAAATACACTTCATCATCAAGTGGCGGCACATGGATCAACTGAAGCTCCAGATGCTAACGACGATTCTATTGATCTTCATTACGTCGCGTTTACAAAGAAAGACGGCGTTTTATGGGAATTGGATGGAAGACGACAAGGCCCTATTAAAAGAGGCACTTTGACTGATGATGAAGATTTGTTGAATGAAAAAGTTTTGGATGAATTAAGAAAGTTTATGAGGAGAGAAAGTGAGAATCCTTCATTCTCAATCCTGGCACTGACTTCTTCCTTGAATTAGCATACCTGTAATTAATTAGTTTATAGCTATTCTAAAAATTGCAATAATCAACTTCTTCAAACTAGATGCGGTAAGCTGTTAATATCTGATTAATCGTACAACTGAATAATTTGATAACAAATGAATGCTGGTTATGAAGGTTGGTTATGTGTACGAACAATATTCCAAGTTACCCTGATCGTTTAGGTTCGTTAGTCTGAAATCTAATGTGATTCTCAAAAATAAAAAAGTAAGCAAAGCTAACACGAACTTTTGTTTTCACTACGACGCTCTACTTTTCAAATCACCACCATTTTCGCAAATCTAGACAATATAGATTATTGAACTAAGTAATAATGGTATGTCACTATTTCTTGCATGTCCAAATCAATGAAGGCTGTGTGCAACTCATGTTTCAACTGCTATTCAACTTAATTGCCACCTTGATCTCATTGATCTTTACTGTCAAATCCAGACTAACACACCCCTAGACATCAATTGGAACTGGTTACGATCTTTCAAACAGTACATTTAGTCCTGGTATGTGATTTTGGTTGTTATTTGGATTCAGTGCTAATGAAACTCAGATGGACGGAATTTTCAAGTTGAGTATGCTTTAAAAGCTGTTGAAAATGCTGGTACTTCTATTGGTATTAAATGCAAAGATGGTGTAGTTTTAGCGACTGAAAAGATCATCAATTCTAAGCTGCTAGTTCCTGGCGCAAATAAACGTTTGCAAACAATAGACAGACATGTTGGCGTGGTAAGTATTTTTCCACATTGATTTGCAATTTCTACCCTTGACCAGTTAACTAATCTTCTTCGAAAAGGCTTACTCAGGTCTGTTACCTGACGGTAGACATTTTGTCAATAGAGGGCGTGATGAAGCTAGATCATGGAGGTCAATTTACAAAACGCCGATTTCTGTGCCAGCTATAGCTACTAGACTTGGAAGTTACGCACAAGCTTATACACTTTACAACTCTGTACGCCCTTTTGGTGTTACCTCGATTGTCGGAGGTGTTGACGAAGACGGTGTTCACTTATACATGATTGAGCCAAGTGGAACTTGCTGGGGTTACTTGGGTGCTGCAACAGGAAAAGGTCGTCAAACTGCGAAATCCGAATTGGAGAAATTAGATTTGGGAAACATTTCTATCGAAGAAGGTGTCAAACAAGCAGCTAAGATCATTTACTTAGCCCATGAAGATACAAAAGATAAAGAGTTTGAGCTGGAAATCAGTTGGGTGAGCACTTCAGCTACAGGTGGTGTACATCAGTTTGTTCCTGAAGACGTGCTTGAGGAGGCGAAACAATTCGCAATCAGCGAGACCTCAAGAAATGCTGATAGGATGGAAGAATAAATTACTTTAGCTACATAATTGCGTTGTGATGCTCATCCTTGTAATTGTATATCTCGACTGAATAAATAAAACATAATGAGTTAATTGTTTTAGATTACTTTCTACCAGTTTGGTTTGTGTTTTTTGTTAGCATTTTGGATTTGATTGTCCGAAAATCTTTTGCTCTTATTCACAATATCAGGCTTTTGGTTCTTGGAGTTTTTGACTGGATCAGCGGCATTTGACTGAGGCTTAACGGCCTTCTTGGACGGCTTAGAAGGTTTGATAGGCGCTGTAGTTTGCAGAGTCGCTATCACGGGTGGAAAGAGCTTTGTTTGTTTGATCCATCCTGGAGTTTCAACTTGGCCCAATTCCTTTGTCTGTATCCTTTTTTCTAGGTCTTGTGCATTCAAGTATCCAGCCCGAAGACCAATTACCGAGAGCCGTTCAGCTCCAGCTGCCTTCGATAAGTCAGTACTAGAGCCTGAAGGGAGTTGAATAAGTCGTGCTGTTCGCGTAGCGGACACTAGCTCTGGAAAGTGAGACCATACTAAAGGCGACTTAATATCCGATTTGCAAACAAAGACATACTGTATATCGTTGGGAGATGGGGAAGGTGGTGACGGGAGGGATCGGAAATAACGCTGAGCTTGTTGTTCTAGGGCTTCATTTGTTTTATTGAAGCCTAGCGTAACATATTCTGATATCTCTGGAAATGGTATTTTTGTTTCTTTTGAGATCTTTCGAGTGTCAGCGATAGGTCCCAGAAGAGAAACTAACATACCAACTATGTATGAAGCATCTTCAGGATCTATGTAGGGCCTTTGAAAAATTAGTAAAAACGCTGTAAAAGTTTTTGTGTAAACATGACTAAACTCACCATGATGTTTTTGTGTAAGGGTCATCTAAGATATGTTTCAAAACATTTCTCCTTTTTGCAGAATCCCCTTTCATGGTTCCATCAAGGAACTTCTTTTTGCTAGCTTGCTTCGGGTCATTTTGGGCAGTACCTGACATGACTTATGTTGATGATTTTTCAAGTAATGTACTTTTTAATTTTATGATGATTTTCAAACTATTGACTTTTTATAATGTGCAGCCAAAATAACTCTTAAGAAAATTAAAAAAAGTTGAATACATAAAAAAACATGCTTCCTCTTACAATATGCTTTTTTTGATCTTACTATCAGAAATTTTAGATCTTGTAAGAGCTATTTATATTTGACACAAAGCACTACTGGTAGGTGTGTATATAGGAATACTCACAGTTGTTTCAATGAAAACTACTGGTACTAATTACTCTTTTCTAGCTCATGTCAAAGCAAATATTAGACGAAGGTCTTAGTCCTGACAGTTTTAATGAGACTTTACCACCCGATGATATAGACGCTTCCCTGTCAAAAATGGTCGGTAGACCTCTAGCAACATCATCACCTACTGGTAACACACTTAGTGAGCTTGACTCAAATACTTCTCGCACCACAACGCCTTTGGATAATGTTCACCCGCCCCAAACACTTCAGTCCAAAGATATGTCGCCCTCTCAATATCGAAGTGGTTCGGCTATGTCAAACACCTCGTCAGCAGCTGGATCAGATTATTACTACAATGAAAGTAATCAGGAGTTAGAAGACTTTGAGGACTTTGAACCCGAACAAGAGCCCAGCCAAAAACCATCATTTTTAGATATCTCTGTGGACAGTGACAATACCCAGCAAATAGTCGAACGAGCTACCTCATACGTTCCACCCTCAAGCAGTGAGACTCAAGTTGCAGATGATGTACTAGGAATTGGTACGAAACAAGAGCAAGCAGTTACAGATGCACTTAAGCAGGAAATTTTCAAATTGAAACTACATATTGTGCTGATGGAAGGCCAGTTAAACGCATCATCCGATACCGGGGTAGCTCAACTTAAAAGCAAATTGGCCGAATCTGAAGCTGCTAGAATATCAATGAAACAGGAAAATGACAAGCTTAGAGAGACTTTAAACGAAATCCAGGAAAGGGAGGTACGAACTGATCTCGATGGAATTGATCCGAAAGAATTTGAAGATACTCTGATGTCATACGAAAACGCGATAAACGAAGCTGAAGCCGAAAACATTGAACTCAAAAGATTTTATGAAAGTCAGCTGGATGATAAAGATAGAGAGATTCTTAGTTTACAAGTTGGAAATGACGACCTTCTTAACCGGATAGCTGCGCTGGAAGAGGAAGAGACTAATAACACACATAAAGTGATCCAGAACCTGAAACCAATTGATGAGAATCAGGACGTCGACGAACTAGTTGAATTAGCCAATGATATTAAAGATAAATTAACGATTTCAAACCCGGAAAGGATGTTCGATGACGAGCCGACATCTCCAAATCAAGAAAAAGCTGACGATTCCAAAGTGATAACTTTTCAACAAATTCTAAAGAAGATCCTTAAATCTGTCTCTCGACTTTCAGATGCATATCAAGAATCTATAATGACGAATAAAATGCTAAAGGAGAATTTAGATGATGCGATAAGTGCTTATGAGGAACTGAAAAATGAACTCGACAATTATGTATTGCGAGCTGATGCACAAAATATAATCGATGATTTGGAGTACACTTTGGAAGAACAAGAACTTGAGATTAATGAACTTAGAAATGTCAATTTGGAATTGACAGAAAACATGAGGCAGTTTTCAGAAGATTTAAAAATGATAGAACGGGATAAGAACGCAGTTTATGAACTTAACAGGGAACTAGAGCAAGAATTAAAAGATTTGAATGAGAAAAGAACGGATAGTGCTTTTTCCTCGGAAGAAATCGCTGCTCTTCAGGCAGAACAAGGAAAGCTGTTAGAAGAATTACGAAATAAGGATAACGAGATTCAAAACTTAAAATTCGATCTTTCTAGTTGCGATGCGGAATTAGAAGCGAAGGCAACGGAAATACAGGCTTTGAAAGATCGTGTAAGATACCTAAAAATTGCTAACGACAAATACAAAAAACAACTTAATGACGGGTCATCTTTGATGTTTGACTCTGATTCAGAAGAAACGGAGAGCAAAGAAATTTTACAGCAAATACAGACTTCTTTGCGAAATTTCTTGGACCAGGATAAATTAGAGCTGATGGATGTTAAATCACAAGTTGATGAGCTAATTGAAGCTGTTAGACGGTCAGACGAACAAGCTGAAGATTCAAGCAGATTGAACATCGAGTTAACAAACATGCTGGAAGAAAGAGAGTCTGCAGTAACAGAGCAATTACAAGAGATCGAGTCTCTCGAAAGTATAATTGAGATGAAAACTTTGGAAATCGATGCATTTAATGATAAAATTAAAGAACTAGAATCCAGAATTTCGAACTCTACCGAATTGTATGAGTCCATTGTTTTGAAGCTTGAAGAATCTGAAAAGCAAGTAGATGAATTACGGACCGAAAAAGAACAATTACAAGCACAGCTTGATTCCCGAAATGACGAACAAGACAAAAAGGAAAAGATAGAACTTGAATCTAGATTACAACATCTACAAACTGAACTTGATATATTGAGTACTGAAAACACCGATCTTCACGCTCAATTGAATGAACTACAAGAATCTAATGAGCTTGATTTGGAAGTTGAGACAGAGCTTAGAGAAGACCTTGAACACACAACCATGAAGCTAGATAAACTTAATGAAGACCTTGAAATCTTGCAAGCTGAAAATCTAGATCTTGAAACTAAAAACTGGGAATTAATAGCTGAAATTAACGAACTCAAGAAGAAGTTTCAAATACAAAAAGTCATTGAACCGGCACCAGACCCAGATTCAGAATTGGATTCGGAAAGCAATTCTGAATCATCAGATGAAGAAGGTGATTCAAAGAGTCAGCTAGCACCAGCGCCGTCGATATTCCAAAACATTGCCAAACTTCTAACTCCAACGTTGGGCGCTCAAGCTCCTTCAAGTTCGACTGCAGTTGTATCCAATGTCCAATCTAAATCCGTCAGTACTACGGTTGGTTCTATGTTGAAACAGCAATCGTATCAACACATTTTGGAGCTGGAAAAAGAAGTTCAAATGTATAAAGAAAGGCTGAAGAAACTTGAGTCAGGTGCTATATTACCAGCGAAGAAAAGTTAACATGATACCCCCTTGTTGATTGATGTACATTATTATATCGTGTTATTGAGTTGATATTTGAAGATTACGATTATTCTCAAAAGGGCCAACTTCATATAAACAACGTATGGTTTCGAAAGTGTGGATAGTGTACGTACAAGTTCATGAGCTGATATTCAATAATATCAACTAATATACCTGTATGATTAAATTTGTTTGTAACTTAGCAAAATCTTAGACTATTGTAGAAGAAGTGAGTGGAATTTGTTTATGTGCAGTATGTTTGTTAGGCACATGCCTATTTACCATTATGAACCAACGACATGTGTATTGGCAACTTTTGATGACATTGACTTATGTGAATCTATTTTTATGTATTGTTAAAGTGGGCTCAGCATCTGTAGAATCAAGTTCGATTATTATTTGGCTTCTATGTCACGAGCTACGTCGCGTAATGTAATCAGCACACCAAGATCACAACTGTCTAAAACCTGTGTGAGCAGTGAGCACTGTGAGGAACAACACTAAAATTAGTGTTGGAGTTTAAGTTAGGTACAACCATTTTTACTTTTTTATTTTTCTAAGCCTTTAAGTTTACAAGCCAAACACATTACCCAGATGTGACCGACTGGGTCACCGGCGTAGTAATTTATTGGATAGGATAGGTTGTAGTAGCGTAGAGTGTTCAAACTTTGCAATATTAAACCAATGAATAGGGCCATATTTTCAGATTGCGCTCTTTTTACTTTACAGCTTCTGTTAATGTCCCTCAAATAGAAATATTCCAGAACTATTTGTCGCACACTCTCACCTTTAATAAAAAAAAATTAATAATAAGGAACAAAAATTCCTACACATTCTTTATTTTTGATTTATTTTCACATACTTATAGAAACTGGTACTACGATTTGTCGACAGTCTGAAATCTTAAGATCCGGTCTATGTCATGTTTAATTGAGCCCGTCTGGTTTCTATTGCATTGAACGGTTTCTTATTTTTTATTTTTCTTGTTGCTGCTTGTGAGAAAGTATAGATCCAAAACTGATATGGCTGATTTTCTAGAAAGTCTCCCCGGATTCTGCGTGGGCCAAATGATCTACGAAGAATATATGGGCGAGAAATACCAAACAAAAGGTACGTCCACAACCACCAAGTTCTGGGAATGAGAGAAAAAGGATGCAATGACTAACTATGTTCAACCTTAGATCCTTATTTCGATAAAGAAGGCCATACCTTGAAACTCCCGCCTAACGCTACTAAAAAGCAAATCAAATTATGGAAGAAAATCCGGTCAAAGGCATTTGTTCACGACCGATGCATTTTTGGCCCACGAACTCCATGCTGTCTTGACTGGGGTGTTGGTAGTACACCGCTTGCTGCTATTGTACCGGTGATAGGGCCTATTTTCATGTATGTCGTTCACGGGCGACTAATCAGAGTTGCAGAAGATCTCGACATTCCTACTTCTCTTACGGCCAAAATGACAGCGAACATTGGTTTGGACTTAGCGATTTCACTTATTCCCATTCTCGGCATCTTTTTGAGTTATCTAAATCAATGCTCGACAAGGAATGCTGCACTGGTGTATGATTGGCTTTCGAATGAACTGAATAAGGAAACGGCGAGTGGTATGAGGCGATACGATGATAGGTATTTGAACGAATGGGAGGATCAGGGGGACTATTATCCGGAACAGATGGAAATGGAGTTAGTCGGCGGAGGAAGGAAGAAAGGAAAATACGGGAAAAAAGCGAAAGTTGGGGACTTGGAATCGGGTGTAATGTAGCATATTATGAGGTTTTTTTGGATACCTCACCTTCATTTCTGAATGTTAATGAACGGAATCTAAATTTACTGTATATAGCTGTATGATTTTGGTTTATAATGCGATGGAGCTAGTGGACGGACTGGCATTGGTTTAATAGGGGCATTTCGTAACTGAATAACAGTGCGATATTTAAATTTTGTGATGATCTGGAGTTGGTTGGTTAGACACTGACTTCCAAGTTGTATGCCGCCAATTGTGAAATTAAATACACCGGTAAATAGTAAATACCGCTTATCTCAAAGGTTAGGTTTCACCTATAAATTTCATAAAATTTCATAAAGCCCCCCGGAGAACAAGGAAAAATAAAAGCTGCCTTCTCAATGTCCGTTCTGACGAGATGAAATGGAAATTAAGACTTTGATATTTTGAAACATACGGGTGCGTCAGTGGCGCTTTGATAGTCGCTGCGGACAAATAGTTGATCACTTGAAAGCGATATTCTCACAATTGGGTAATCTGTCGTACTCTTATATTAGGATGGTGCATGTATTATCAGTCGTATAGGATATACTCCGTGTAATGGATTCGAATTCGTATTGAGCTGGCAAAAAAGTAATTGAAGAATTGAACAACTATGCTGGTACGGAGTTATTGGATAGGTCAATTAGTTGCTGTGCTTGGTGAGATTCTAACTCACGTATGGTGCATAGATAGTACGGAATAAGTGGTTTTTATTACCTCAACTGAAATGCTCGTACAAGCAAACAAAAAGGTGGTGGATATTGTATAGCTCCCAAAATCTGAGCTTACCGTGAAGTGACGGACTTTATACGAAATCGATAGTTTGAGAAAGCTTGTAGAGTGAACTTCAGTGATAGCGCACTAAGCTCTCCGGGGGTTAGGACCGTGCTGGAACATCTGGCATATCTAATATGATCATCGAAGAAATCAACTTTGCACTAATCAATATTGTCAGTAGTTGCGTCATTGTAGCTGCAGTTTTGCCCGTCTGAATATTTTATTTTTATATTTTGTAATGCATGATGTCTTGTTAGGCTAATGTGCTGGGCATCTTTAGTGTGAAGATATCATCAATTGTCATGACTGTATTTCGTTGTGTAACACTCCGAGTCGAGGCGCAAATATAAAAATAATCAGTGATCAACCATGAAAACAAGATGATCTGTGAATTAATTACGTCAATAGATCTCATACGCTCCATTTCAGGCTTCAGAAGTTTTTAGGAACGGACCGTATGGTCCAATCAATATCTCTCTGCATACACTGAACGCTCCAGATCGTTGACTCTAGTGGAGTTGAGTACAGTCAACAAGCCATCATTAATTCTTCACTGCTTCCTTCTTGCTCACCTGTTTTTGTTGATTGCCTTTTGGTCTCCATCGTAATTGTGGAGTGAGCCGCATAATGCCCGACTACGTACTGTACTGAAAGCCTTGAAGCAAGCATCAGAGAAACGCGCCATATGGAATATACGCTTATTACTTAGCTCTGCGGGCTTCAGAGAGATTGTATTGGTTGCTTCTTCAAAGTCGGTGGCCGGTACATTTGCGTTCTGTGTCGTGCCACTGTTTAAGGTCCAATAATGTACAGTACCAGTTTATTTTTGTTTGTTTACTTTTTTTTCGGTGCATTCAATCTATTGTACTATTCATACTGCGTGCCGTACTCATACATAAAGAAGATTCTCGTTAGGCTACCGGCGGATTGCAGAAAAGGAAAAAATAAAAAATATAAAAACAAATAACCGTGGCTATTTGGAAGTTTTGTAAAGAGTGAATCTAGAAATGGTAGCCGAGTGAGCGCAATAGTTTGAACATCCACTACCTCATCTACCAGTTGTTGTTCTTGATTGCTTGATCTCATGGTAGTTCAATCCTAAATATAGCTACCCCAAGTTACTACTACAAGTCGCTTTATATTCTTGAGTAGGTGCAGTTGTAAAAGTACGTTCAAAGTACTATAAGTGATGTGCAATACCATATATGGCATGTTTTGTCTTTTATCGGTACTGGCGATTTTTCGTGGGATACTAGCGTCTTAATTGAACAATGAAACCAGCGTCAGTGACGAAGATCAGATGCTAATATCCTTTTGTTTAATGTTTGATGGGTACCTATACTATCCTATGGCAGCAGGTTAACCGAACTAGATATCGTTCTCAGCCCAACTATCTAGGCAAAAAAGGTTTCTGACATCCAGCCTGCTATGATTTAAAGACACGATGAAGTCCTGTAGTTTTTTCTTTATTTCTTGCTATCTGGAATCTTTAGGGTACTCCTTGTAATTTGGGCGGTGAGGTCGGATATAGTCTCTTGACCAAAAGCACTATATAGCCTCATGTCATAATAGAATACGCGGGCATGCGTGACGCCAACTTCTTGGATGCCCGAGAAATATTTATTTTTTTATCGTCAAAGCTTGCAATTTGAGTTGCAAAAGATTGGTCACCAGGTCCAACGCCTATTGAAAATACAGTCGAGCATTATATTTGTAAACTCAGGCTTGATTGTCTGTCTGTAGCATAATATGCTCTGATCTGAAATAACAAGCTGGAATGGCCTGTTTCTACTACAATGAATGATACGTCCAGTACGTCATTGGAAAGAAAGATTGTGCTGGAATATTTTCTAATCTCAAAAGTAAGCAAAAGCACAAGCCAACAAAGATGCACGAGCCAATAAATTGAGCTATACTTCCAAAGATCTATAACTTTTGAAAAACTTTCTTCATACATCTTCAAACAACTCTTCTATTTTATATCCAAAGAGACGCAATACAAGAGTCCCGAATATTGGAGAGGCAGGACTTATTTACGTAAACCTGCGTAAAGGGTTTAGCGCCTATTAAATTAAGCTGTTGGTACGTGCAGCTCTGCTTCTGTGTACCTAATATCTCCCAATATGTCGAACTCCTATTTCTACTGTATATCTTCTCCAAAGTCAATCAATCATTTTTTTTTCTTTGTTCAACTTTCTTTTGACATATTATTTTGGTCCGCGATGGCCCAAGACCAGTGCGTCAATGCGTCTTCTTTATTTCTTTCGAAGTTGCAAACTAGATATATTCCCGTCTTCTTCTTCTTTTTTTTTGTAATTTTTTTCCTACCTTTTACGACTTTGTACCATTTTCTTTCTAAATTTTCAATCGAAACTCACGAATGAAACTCGCCATATATTCTTAGCCTTTACCCTTATTGACGCATCACGAAAAAACGGCCCTGTACTTTAGTAACTACGAAATTCTAGTCTCGTGTATCTTTGCAGCTTGTTGTTTTTTATCCACCTCAATCTAGTCTCAATCAACACCGCATTGGACGCTACATTAGTCCACACTTCTAATGATACATCTCGAACTGCAAATATCAACGTTCTCCCTTGTTCAGCTAATAACTATAATATTCACAACCACAACTAGCATACTCAGCTTTTACATTGGCTCTTTGCTCGACACAGGCTCGACGCTACAGGTTATACTGTTTGCGTCGGCCTCTTTTCAATTGCTCCATGTTTTAACGTTAATTCTAACAGCGCTTGTAATATTCCACACTGAACGTCAAATACTGATAGTCAATGGGGGTCTTCAGCTAATTACAGCAGTTCTCGGAACCGCATGTTTCTGTATGATTATTTTCAACGAGCCAATTAATCCTCGACCATCTGCAGTTGCCTGCTTTGTTATTTGGTTCATTACACACATTGCAAATTCTATAGCATTAACCTACAGTGTACTTCAACTCCAGTTCCTCAACCTTTCTACACTGGGAAACCACGAAGATGCCTTAAAAACCTACAAATACACGCATACACCCTCAAACAGTCTTCACACAGTTATTGAGAACACTCCCCCCGGGTTCACCCATTCTCCCAATAACAGCGGGGTAACACTTTTCAGTCCAACATCGCCATCGAAAAAGTCCCTTCTATCATCCGGGCCTCTTCTTAAATCTCTCAAACCTTCTTTCAAAGCACACCACCAAAGCGACAGTTTTGTGCGGCTGTCACAGATCACTCTCCCAGGTGAACAACAAGACATCTCACACCACGGGTTTGCCGACTGGGATTCATGCGCCAGTGCGTACCGCAAGTACATGCTCCCGACCCCTTCTCCGGGCCCGGGCTCAGGCCCAGGCTTACATCCGGGTCCATTTCTCTCACCGCTTGCGTCGTCTGCAATTTCTGTCGATACCGACGCTGCGAATGGGTTTAATGGACTGCTGAATCGTGCTGGGTTTGCAAGAATCAAAACTCCGAGGGTAGAGGAAGATACGGCCAGCGAAATTAATTCGGAGGCTGGAAGAAGTGAGCTTCTTGCACCGTTTATGGAGACGAATCTGTTGGTGAAACCGAGAGTTGCATCGTTCGGTCAATACGACCGTGAGCAAAGTTTGAGAGATTCGGTGGAGTTGAGACCGTAAGGCTTGAATTCATGCGCCCCTCTTTTTATTTATATCTGCCTACAAAGATCTGTCTTTCTTTTCTTCATTTATTTATATCTAAGAATGATCTTTTTTTTTTTTTCTTGAAGAGTTATTTTTAGTAAGTACTAAATAGTTTAATTTCTAATGTATTCATTGTTTATTCAAACCCACGTAGAAAAGTACCAGTACTTGGTATTTGCCTTAACAACTGGTTTCGTTGTATAGTTAAATTACTTTAAAGTGGTAAATTTAACTTAAACTTTCATTTTCTGAATGGTTGAATGAATGACTGACAGTAGTTTTGAGTACTTTATATTGAAAGTTTTGTTAATCTAAACAGATGCTATGGCATTTTGGGTATCGTATGCTGAAGCTTCTAGATACTTCAGATATTTCATTAGTGGCATAGTTATATATTTTATGACCATTTTAATGAAAAGAATCTTGGGGTTATCCTGTTTATGAATATCTGGACTGTATAAGTTCTAGATACTACCTATCTTTATCAATAGGCTCACAAGAAAGTTTGAGATTCAATAGAAAAGCTTTATGCAGATTTTGAAATCGTAACCATTGATAGATTTAGCTGGTCTGTCTTAAGAAAGCTTATGGAAAACATCAAATTTGGCATTTGAAAGATTAAACTGTACGATGCTAAATATAATTAATTTTTTTTTTGGCTGGACAACAGCTTTAATATAGCCAGTCTAGCGTCAACTACAGTAAGCTCATTGGTACTACAGTGTTAATCCATCTGGAACTAAAGCATTTTAGTGCTAAACCTTCCATAGAAAACTCACAAAATTCCAGAAGTATAATTTATATTATTATCACGACTAGGCGATAGACCTCTTTCTATAAATACATTCATTTAACTATGCTTTTGCATATATCACTGGAACCAATCGATGGAAATACTTATGTTGATAAACTAAGGAAAGGTTTTGAGTGCCCTTCGCTAAAACGATATATAGAGCTGTATTAGTACCGGAGCTAAGATTAACTAACGCTCGTAAATTTCACTGCTATTAGTTTTGCATTATTGAACGTCATTTCTAACAGTCACCATTGTTGCACACCGTATACAAAACCCGTTTAAACAATTTTACATACTTCGTGCAAATTCTTACCAAACCTAAGAGTGGATCATATACGATCCATTCGGCTCTACAAATCTGGTAAAACGCGTCTATAGTATCTACTTTATACATGTTTAAAGAACACCAAGGTACCATTTATACATTCTACTTTGAGATTTTATGAGAATTTTGATTGATACCCGTTGTATACTTTACCTGAAGGCACCTGTAAGCATAAACGATAGGCTGCTTTTTCTTGTTAGTACTGTAATAAGAATTTGCCCAAATGCCTGTACTAATGTGAGTTTGGTTGCAATTTATTAGTTTGTAAAACTAATTGAGAAGTTTCAAGCCAGCAAAGAATTATTTTGACAGGGCTCGCGTAGATGAATTGAGTGGCTGTTTGAATAATCACTAAACTAGTACGCACCTGTATACAATATCTAGATGATGCCGGACATGTGTTACTTTCGTGTTCTATTTCCGAGCCTTATAGACACATCCTGGAGCCTATTTCCTCAGCCCTGGATCCGGTTCTCCTCTTGGGAACTAGGCCAGGCCTGAAAGCAGTGGAGGAATCCGTTAGAGCTACCTCATCGTTGTACTAAGCGCCCTCACACCTTTCACTTTTACACCTTTGTGTTTGATAATTTTAACTGGGAAGAGACGAGATCTCCGATAGCGCCGATGATATAATATGGAAATTTTTGTTAGTTTCATATTTGATTATGAGCAACTTTTTGCTGTGAATATATATTATCTAGTAAAAAGTGCAGATGTTCAAAAAAATGAACGTCTAGCTATATTAAAATTGGCAGGTTTTGATATTTATTTTTGCTCCTGGTACACCACATTCTAACCACATATTACTCGGATTATAAAAATGACAAGATCTTCCAATATTTTGCTATACTTGACACAGACATATGAAATAATAGCTATTTCAATTTATATCTTCAAATATCTCAACCCCAATCTTAATAAAGATTGAATCTTAATAAAGATTGATTGAATTGCAACCAATTTAGTCTTAAGTTAGCCAAACTTTTATAGATGGATTAATCTTTTAATACCTGTTGAACTTGTTTGAACTTGGTTTGCTATTTCCTTCTGTAGAGGTGTTGCGATTTTCCATAAGCATATTACAGCTGGCATAGGGGTTATATAGTTTTGTCAGTACTTCCAATCTATCTAACTGTTCATGTTGCTACCATATTAGCGTAGGTGGTAAAGTGCGATAGTAGTTCAGCTTATGTCAAAAGTATATTAGTGCATTTTGTTTACTGGATAACGTATGGCGTACAGTACGACTGCTTAACTTTTAAAGAAATTGTAAAAAAGTGGATTCTGTTGCTAAAGTAGTGTATTAGTTCGACTAATACGTGTATAAGAAACAAAACAGTATAAAAGATATGTTTCTTGAAACACTAACACGTTAAATGCTGGATATATCATGGTACCCAAGCTACGTTTGGACAATAGACTTCCATTTGCTATTAACTACAGAAAATTTAGTTCGAACTATTGTCTTTTTTTTAGTACTATTCATGCACCATTTCATCGATAAATCAGAGAATTACTAGGGTGCTACTTCCAATTTCTATTCTTACACATGATCTGTTGCTAGTGCACTATCAATGCTTTAGTGCTCTTGTGCTCTCTATGCACTTTTTTAGGGTTATTTTATAATATTAGGGCAATATCCAGTTATAATTTACAGTACACTGTGGTACTCTTTAATCTGAGAGCCCATGAACCAAGCTTCCAGGATTAAAATCAATAAATTACTCAAGTGTGCTAACAGGTATAAATACTATAGCATGAAAAACATTAGAGCCAAAAGCTAACATTGATGTACAGTATGTTTAAAAAAAAAAGCTGTATTAAGCTATTATGGAAGATCAAAGGTGAAGCTAACGATAGTACTAGAGCTAGCTGAACAATTGAAGACTGATTTTTGGTTGGAATGAACATGAATATTTACGGGTAGCTAATGTTCTAAAAATGCAAAGTAGAGTTGAGATCTTGCTTTTGGTTTTACAATAGGTTCGTTAGTTCTAAAAACCAGACAGGTTGACACTGAATACATTCATTATCACTTTCAGTATCTATCTTTTGGGTTACGAATCGTCTTAATGTCAAAGCCTTGTTTATCAAACTACTTATAAAGGGAATGTTTCTAACACCAAAACGTGTTAATATGCTATTACATATTAAACTTTTATATAGATGAATAAATAAGACTTTCATCAACTATAATAATGGCCAGAGTCTGAAGTAAGCTAATACACCTTTGTATAGGTGCCACTAAAATAAAAGATCTAAAGGTACTAAAAGCCGCTATTTGATATAGACACCGTTGTGTCAAACAAACTTTTGGTCGGAAAACACTTTAGTTCTATCTATCAATTACAGTACACTACTGCTCCCTGTACTAAACGATGGATTTTTATACTACTAAAACAAAAGTCAATAACACTAGCCTAAATTCAAATGAACACGACTCTTTGGATATATGAGTGCTGTACAAAAAGTGCAAGTATGTGTAATTAGAATATTGAAAAAGTATGATGATAATTTTTGACCCACGGTCTCATGCATCAATAAAACGTGGAACTAAAAGTGTGAAGTTTGTGACAATATTAGTCTTTTGCTCATTGCAGAGGGGTTACTCTTGGAATAGCCGTAAACACACCAACTATTCTTTGCTTTGATGACCAAAACATACACTTGAGATAAATATGGCTCAGCTGGAACTTTTGAAAAGATTGTTTTTGTTTTCTGAAAAAAGATGTTTCAGATCTAACCCGCGTAGCCCATATTTGACATGTCAGTAGTAGTTGCCTCGCATAGTACACATTTTACTAGTAGTAGCTAAGCCTGACCAAAACTGCATTGTTAGTTCTTTAATTTGAATGAAAAGACTAACTAACAAAACTATCAATTTAAAAACAGTCAAAATATTAGCTACAAAAATTAGCTTCAAAGATACTTTGACGGTTATCCAGTCCAGTTTGTTTTGAAGAAGATTCACACTTAGTTGTGAAAGAAAGCATAGCTCAGTATGATTTTGACTATCCGCATTATGAGGGGTAATTTGGGCTATTTGTTAAAAGGTAAGACACAAATATATATATTGGATAGTCTAAGTGAGTTATGATTGCACTCTATATGTCGCTGTATATCATTATTCGCGTCTATGCTAGTGCAAAAGAGCCGTCATATTTTAGTGAGTAAAAATAAACTATTCTGTTAACTGATAGTTTCTAAAATGGTCCTGGGTTTCATCGCTTTTTTTACGCACTTCGGCTAGTACAAAGCCCTTGAATTTATAGTCACTTCCTCATATTGCAACTAAGCTTTTCAACATTTTCATTACCCATTTAGCAAAAGGTTTTACTACGTACAGTACGTAGCTATTACTTTTTCTTCTACAGAGCATAGATGTTTGATAGTAGCCAACTCCTCAACTGAGTGCTGACCTTGTACGCAAAAAAGACCACAAGATAATGAAGTGCACTCAATGAAAATTTAGCCTTCTTCTTAGTTCCTAACAAAAGCATTGATGACGACAGTTTAACTTCAAAATCCGGTAAAGCCCAAAGTACAAACTAATTATTGATGGTAAATGTGGTTCTAAACTTTTTTTATCTACTGGTGATGTGGGGGAGCAAACAGTATTATCTTAAAAAGGAAAATTTACCATGCTGATCTGGCAAGTAAAACCTTTAGGCTCTCACCTCAAATGGTGGGCGGTAAAGAAGCTAAAAATTAACTATCAATACAATAAAGAACTTGCTGATTGTCCATAAACTTCTTTAGATCAAACTAGGCTATAATACTGTATGTATAATACAAGATATAGCTTTCGACTGATTCGAAACTGCGCAAGTCTGTGACTTTTTTCAGGTCAGCGTACCAAAAGGAATAGTTCACTTTTAGATTGTATTATAACTCTCTCAATTATGTATCTCTTTATTATTTTAGTATCAAGTCGAAAAACAAGAATATCAAAGCAGCATTTAGTTGTCATTAAACTGTTTTAGTCTTGTGCAGTCACTAATAACTTAGAAGTAATAAGTAATGTAAATTTTCATTAAGCTAAGTTGATTGTGGTATGCTTTATTAAACAATGTAGACTAAACAGACTAAGAAGTTAAATTGTCGTCACTCTGTTGTATGCAACTTGGTAGAATGAAGTTTCTAAAAAATTAGTATCGTGAGGCGGTGATCTAAATGATGTGTTTGTACACTTGCCTATACATGCTGTCAAATATAACAATGAGGTAAAAGTAATACTGAATTTTGGAGGGGTTCGTAGTCTTTTACGCTTTCTGTTTTCATTATTTAGTTTCCTATAGTAGATCAGTGACTAAATCAGTGATACTGGCTCTATTGCCATGTCAATATATTATCATGCTGTGCTGGTGGCATAAATTTCGTGTTTAGCGGTGTTAAAGAATCTTCTTGAGAAGTTCAAAATGCGTCTAATGGAATGAACTTTTGAAACAATACTAAGGTATTTCCTCATAATGATGTAAACTGTTCCAGATCGTTTCCGGTATTAGAAAACAGGTAGACACAAAACTACTTTGGTATAGTTGTACGTTTTACCATATTATCGCAATGGAGCTAGGTATGCAGCAACAACTGATTTTTCCACACTAATTCTGGGGCCGTTGGCAACCCCAACTATAGCAAGTTACTAATTGGCTAAAGAATATGTATAGATACTGTATTTTGGCTTGCTTTGTTCTAGTGTTGGAACATGGGTTTAGAGTAGCGCTAAAGTGAAGTTATCACAAGATATGAGAGGAATACTGAAACTGACAGTTAATATCAAGACTATTCTTCTTTAATTGTACTACAGGTTAACGGATGTGGTATACAGTACGTTGTACACATGTGTTTTTGCGTATGACACGGTAGTTGGTATGACAGTCAAATTAACTTTCATTAAGAATTAATGGCTTGAGACTGTATTCCGATCAGTTATGCGGGAAACAATTGAATTACAGAGTATATATTGTGATAATTGTGCCCCTTTCTATTATCATTAGAAGTATTGAGATAAAAGTGCAAACTATAGAAAGATTTTAGACTGACGTATTTCTGAAAGGTGTTTCATTGTTCGATTGTGTACTAGCCTGTTGTTGGTTAAACTTTTGACAGCGATTCCAAAGCAATTAAACACTAAAGTATCACTTTTATTCTTTGACAGTCGCTGCTACTGGAGTTATTCCTTTTTCTTCAAAGTTAACCTTATAAGGTATAGGGCCCTTATTAATTTCCACAAGACAATTAAAACAACTGCTAAAAACTTAGTCTGAACTATCTGATGCTCCACTTTATTGATCTTGGTGGTTCCAATAAGTCTATCTCTGGGCCGGGTTTAATTGTGTGAAGTTTAGATCGCACAACATTTCAGTTTGTAAAGATGACTTTATAACGGTATAAGTCTAGCCACTATAGTACACTTTACCTTTAAATTATGATGACGTACTGCACTATCGACTAGTATAGTACACTGGATCACATCTATACACTAAACTGGGGTGATAGGCAGTCTTCTAGACAAGCCAAAAAAGGGTTTCTATCCGACCTAGGGGTCCTTCGCGGCTATTGATATTTGAACCCATCAAATAAAACGATACGTCGTATAATCTGGAATGGGTACCATCTCTATCATGTTCTATTTCAACAAAAATTACGATACTAGAGCATTTCTTAGTACAGTACATTAAATCACGAATTGTGTAAAAAAAGATAGACATGAATAGGGATATAATTACATGTATTAGAAACAGTAGCACTTTCAACAAAATAAATTTTTGTAAACTAGTGCTAAACTCTTTTAGAAGTTGATCTTTTTTCTTGACCATTTTCTTGGGAGACTGAATAAGCCCAATATGACTTCTTGACAATATAAACCTTGCGATACAGCTGCAGCCAATCAATTTAGATATTTAGGAATCAGCACACTCTGAAATAAGAGAATAAATTGTTATTTCAGCAGTAACAAACAAAACTTGGTTTGTTTTTTCAGGTCTTTTGGATGAAGATAATTCTTTTCAATTTTCGGATTTGTTGATAAATTTCAAAAACTCAGTTGAATAATAAGTAGACAAAAAAGTTGTTTATATTTCAAAATTGTTTAAAGCTCCCTGTACGCTATCTTATTTCATATAATTACCTAGCCTGAATATCAAATTATATTCTTTTTAACTCTGCTTTATCTGTTCAGTAAAAATGTTTTATACACGAAACTAATAAGATACTGATCAGTTGTAAGCAGATTATTATACTAGCAATATAAAACAAAAGCAGCAAAACCTATATCAGGATATAGAATTTAAAAGATGGCTTTTTATACATAAACATTAATCACATTTAAACTAAGGGTACTGTTTATCACTTGTAGTCAAGCAAAACAGAGCTGAAAAGTGTCAGTAATGCACTTCTTTCCTCAACAATTTCAGGATTATAACTAATACATTTGAACAACCAAACACAAAACATTAAACTGATTATGAATAAAATTTACAGGCTGTGTCTTCACGTAGTAATAATTTTCAATGATACTCAAAAACTAACAGCTTACTTTGGACTTAGATAAAACCAGCCGAGATTTCTGAGAATGGAATGAAGGAGAGATATTGCAACTTCTGGAAGTCTGGAGGTTGATCCGATTATCGCATGAAATTAACGGCACCCAGAACCATTTCCACCAACAAAGTTTAAGTGGGCTCGGTTGTAGCCTTAATCAATCTCCATACAGTATTCGAAGAACTGAAAAGTGTTTGAAACATTGTTAGTTTTAGCGTGATTTTGAAGGGTTTTCAAAAAAGTGATAAGTCCTTTGATTATTTTTCTTCGCTCTTCAATATAAATATGATGCCGATGTAACACGTATATATAAGCGTTATTGATATACGTACATAAATTATTGGATAATATAACACAGTAATGTATAAAGCTTAGTACAGTATACTAGTAAGTCAAAATCTATACATTGACAAATACAAAACTGACAAAATTGACTGAGCTTCTGTTACAGGTGGCCTCTAATTCAAAATATGAGATGGTAGCTACTCTATTTATTGTTTTTTAAATATTTAGCTAAGATAGTCAGTTGAAAAAGGAGCACACAGCATACATATAAACTGGTCCTATCTAGCTATCATCTGCCTTACTCTGCTACACCAACACCTGAGACGATTTTTCACACTTGCCGCAATCTTCACATGTGTCTATTGTTTTCAAAAGTCAATGAAACCCAAAATTACGCAAAACGTTATAAATGAGACAAAATTTATACCTATCCACCGGGGAAAACAATGATAAAAAATTGAACTATGGTAAAATCAAAATAACCTCTGTTTCTGAAACATTTCTCTCCGTAGTGAGCTTGTTAAGATATGGAACAATTTAGTTCGAGAGCTGAACTTGTATCAAAATTGTGTTACGATGTTATTTTTCCGTCATCAGTAATTGCTAAGGGAGCTTGCCATGTCTCATTTATTAAATACTACTTCACTGCGTTATCGCAAGTATTCTCTTGGGTGTAGAATTTATAAGTTGTTGAACTGTCTTTACCTGGTTATATTGAGACACCGAAACAATTCAAAAACATAGAATGTTCACGTATTTACTGTTCGTCAACGATACGGATATATGTTTTAATACCTGTCCCAAAGAAAGATGATTTGAAGAATGACCTGAGTGCGAACCAATATAGGGGCATACAGGAACTGGCTGTTGTTATCTAAGAAATAAACTCCGCCAAATACTTTGAAATGTCTAGAATTTGTGTCAGTTTGTGTTCTTTCTAGAAATGAGTCTACTTCTCCTTTTATCGTTTTTCGGTGGTGCTTGCGGCAAGTTATATTGTTTCTTCTATTTATAGTCTATGTTGTATAAGTATTTTTTGTTCTGAGATAAATCATATGCTATATTAATCACAATTTTTCAAAAATATTGATTGTTTATCTTCATCGGAGTCCAAAAAGTAAACCAACACGGTATGTCATGCTCATGCAAACTGCTGTGTCTATTGAGGAAAAGACAAAACCATACTCTACTTTGAAGGTAGATCAGAACTAATGGTTATCTCGAAAGTTGTTTTTGAATATTTTAACGAAATCAACAAATACCATTGGGTTCACTTGGTGCTACCAGAAAACCACACATGTCTTAGTCAAACCATCTCATTGAGAGAACAATGCCCATCTGTGTGTTCTAGATACGATGCAGACCCAGTGTCTCAAAATGATGTTTATGTGTGTCTTTTTTTATTACAGCTGGAATAACTCTGCATATGCTAACTGGAACTTTTATAAAGTCTACGTATGTGAGCTATGAAAACTCTTTTTCGTGTAACTTTTAGTTTTCAGTCAGATATCTAATTATTCTCTCTGCAGAATGTGTAAATTTTAAATAAACTGAAAGACTTATTTCAAAACAATTTGTGTAATAACCGTATGCAGTGACAAACATCAATATGTTTTCTTATACAGAGTGGTAACATAAAAAATCACAAACGGATGTCATTCACTTGATGAAAGTTATGAATTATGTATACCATTCTGAGAGTTTTTGGGAGTCTCAAACTGCACCAAAAAGTTTTTGAAAAAGTGGCTCTGGAATTTAACATGCGATCAGTTCAATGTTCTTTTTGGAATAAAGCAAAGGTGTATTTTCTTTGAAGCTATGTTGTATCCATATATCTATATACCAAATGAATTGGACTCTAGCTTGAATAGATATTGCGTAGACAGTTTGTTAGAACAAGTTTATATTCACACCATGAATCCGTGAAATACAATATCACAAAGCTCGTTAAGTGGTATAGTAAGAAATTTTGTGCAAGATGGCTGGTCATCGTTTTGAGCATGATTATACTAAAAAAAATCCCGATTTAACAAAAGTTTGATGACCCGATATGTCAATATTAAATGATCACCTGTCAGAGTGCGTATGTAGGTAAATAACATTTTATTCAAATTTGTGGCCATTCAGCTAAACTCCTTGAATAACCTGTATTATTCGACTTCAACCGTGTGCAAGTTACAGCGTAACATGCAATCATAAAACAAACTGCAGCTTTTTTCAAACTTCAAATCACAAAAGCAATGTCCATTATTTTTCGGCGAAAACATGTCTATGGTTTTGCCAGTAGCCTACCTCATATTTTGAAATTGGAATGTGTATCTTACTATTTTCTTAAAGAATAAATAAAGGCACGTATCACGAATACCGGTATATGTTTAGAAACCCGACGAGTTTGGTGGTATGTCGTGTTGTTTTGTTCTGTGTTGTTGAGGCTGCGATGGACATCAAAAGGAGGATCAACTCAAGAGACTTGCTAACATCCTCAATTAACTGAGAAAAAATTTATTAATGAGGTTTATCGATTAGTTTCTTTTGAAACTTTTCAGTGGGTGTCTTCATTGATTCTCCAACCCACCAAATTTTTTGGAAAAATTATCAGTGTCGATGGTCTTCAACTAAAAATGGTAGAAATTTCTGTACGAAAAGAAAAAAAAATACCCACCTGTCCAGAACCCAACTAAGCCTTGAAGTCCTCAACAACAATAAAGTAGACCAAACAAAACATTGCTTCAAAACTCTGGTTTGCAATTCATCTATATAAATCAACAAACGCAAAATCAAACTGAACCGCAGTCAACAAAACTCCCTAATTCAATAATGAGAGCCGGACTCAATGTTAGTTACAAGTACAAACCAGAAGGGATATTGGTTTGAGTCTTTTGGTTGGGTATGAGTACTATCCTTATCTGAATAAAAATTAGAATGACAGAATAGGCAATCAACCGATACTCAACAGAAAAATTTTTCTTTCTATGCCTCGAACTGGTTCAAAATAGGCATAACCTCAAGTCTTTTTTTACTTCATTGTCGTCTATAAGTGCCTGTTGCAACATGCCTACGATACTTGATACTTAGAATGAACAAACCATAAGTATTCGTACGGATAGATATCAGTTATAAATACCATAACATTAAGAAACTATAGTAAGCGGATCCGTGAGAACCGCAAAATAATTGTATTCAAAACTTATATAACATGTTAGCTTGAGAGGTGCCAGTCTATCCAAAATAGTGCAATGATTTCAATGATTATCCAGATCTAACAGGACTTTCTATTTCGTATTTTATTATTATTTTGTGTTTGGACGTGAAGCCAAATAATTAGTCAAAGTCCAAAACAACCAAAATCTTTCAATGCGTATATTCGTTATATACAAGTTTGAACCCCACACCAAAGATAGGCTCATTGATTAGCATTTTCCAGTAATCTATATGCCTAGCCATACAACAAATGAAAAATCCAAAAGCTTTGAATAAAAATGGCTATATATCATCAAAAGAATTCAAGAAAATGAACTACTGTTGAAATAAACCTACATGGGCAAATCATATTAATTTTAGGCTTGTGAACTAACAAGTGTTACGAAAGGTACGGCATTGTAACATTAGTTGATATTCTAATCAAACCGCGAAGACATTTCTCCATACGCGCATCTACAATACATATTTTATTACAATGGATGAGATATATATACTCAATCGCAAATAAACAGATCAAGTCACAATTCAGCAGTAGATAATGCTACAAACACCAAAATCCAAGATCACTTCACCATCAAAAGAGAAACGAATGTCAACCATATCCAACACAACACTGACTAATTCCAAAGCTGAAACCCGCAAATGGCATAGTTATTCATTGGTAACTTCTTTAATTAAACAATACCCTACGGTCATTCATACCAAATAGTATGATTACTAAACACCATCAAACTGAATTGTCATTTTCTGAGTTTATCCATCTCGTAGATCATGTCTACACAGGATTTTTATACTTTGGATCACTTGTTTGTGTTACGTTACAACACTCTACACGAGTTTCTGTTAAGAATAGAATGGGTTTTGTGTTAAGACGTTTGGAGTTGGGCCCGTAGGGGTGTCGATGGTGTTAGGGGGTATTGTTGTTCTACACAATGTAGCTTGAATATATTTATATAGTTGAATCTGTAGATACTAGATTGGGAGAGCTCAATTACTTCACAGGTTCAACTATTACCTTAGGTTATTGATGGTTGAATATGGCAATATAAGTATTACATTAAAGCACACCAAGCTCAGTTTGTTACTGTAACACAGACACCAAAAGGATATACAACTTGAAAAACAGATTATCGAGTGAATCGTATGAGTAAATATAACCCTCAACTTACTTAGACGAAGAAACCATCGTCTAATGAATTTAATCAAACTACCGCCACGTCAAAGGGTGAAGGTCCCAGGTTCATTTTAACCCGTAATCACTCACACACAGCCGCAGCAAAACTACACAATTTTCGAGATTCCCGGTACACTTATTCTACAGCGACGTTTAGAAACGGTCAAAAGCCTCACCATATACTACCCGAGGTGACGATACCACAGTGAAGAAAAATAAAAAAAAGTTATTTGTGAGGAAAAACGCAAAACCACCATATTCAAACAAAAAGTATAGTTGCACGATATAACTTATACGTGTACAAAAACTTATGACCAAACACATATAAATATGGCTGCAAAAGGTTCAAGTTGTTGTTGAGCCCCAATAACAAGTTTCCAATTTTTTTTTTCCTTTTGGGCGGGAAGATGACCACATGGCGAACACCACATTCCACTTTGTCCATGAAATTCCATCCACCATAGAAAAAAAAGTCTTTGGTAGTTAGGAAAAAGAAATGTGAAATTAAATTTTTTATAAGTGTACATGTTTTTTGTTATTTCTCTTTTTAGTGTATTGAAAAAATAAACATAAAAGTGGTAGGACCCAGAAAAATAAAATAAAGTAATCCAGAGAAGAAGAAGAAAAAAAAAAAAAAAAGGTAAGTTTTATTCTAAAATAAGAGTCGATCCGAAAGAAAGTCAAAAAAGAAAAACAAGAAAAAAATAAAGCCAAAACTTATTAAATGTGATTATAATGTAACTTTATACGGTGCTAGGGTGTAGTAATTGTATACAGTACCTGAAGTAGACTAGAAAACTATTTTCTTTTCGAGTTTCCTTTCGGATGATTTTTGCTCTTTCCATAATATCACGGGTTAGGGCTGGTTGTTTTTGTTCAATCTTATGATGACGTGTTTGGAATATTAAAGGAAAATGCTCAAAGTCTCTAGCAATCAGAGTAGTTGCTGCCTAATCGTAAAGCTGTATGGTACTGTACGGTGAATTCGGGTTGGCGATGATAAACTGAATATTATTGTAACTTTTTCTATTGTGGGTGTGTTGAGCAAATAAGCCTTCAATAAATAATGTACATGTGGCCATTTAAGTGATTGCACACAAGAGTTGATATGATTACTTGTCGATGTTAGAAGTTGATCTTCTTGTGGATCTTGTAAATTCTATAATTCTGGGACTCGACCACAAAAGATTTATATTTTCATATTCGATGTGGCCATAGGAGTTGTAAAGAAGCATAATAAGTGAAACAAGTGTTTCTGTTTCATCTGGTTTCTTCTAAAGGTGTTCTGGAATAAAAGGTTAGAACTGTCTAATAATTATAAGACCAAGTTGTGTTGTTATGGAAGACCATCATCTACTCTAAAGGGAAAAGAAGTTTGGACGTATATTCTGCATGACACTCTGAACCGAACTTGATCTGTCTCTCTCTTTCTCTCTATAGAAGCGACGATGATGTAAATTATATATAAACTGAAAGGTGGATATATTCTCACTGAAATTTACAACTGGGCATTAACAAAATGAAATCTGCGACCTTCCACGGTGGAATAAAAAAAGTAATACATTTATTTTTTTACTTTTTTTATTTTTACAAAAAAACCGCTTCAAATCCAAAGTAACGACTAAACTTATGTCTATATACCGTACCCCAAGTATACTGTACCTTTACTACAACTAGTCTGACATCACAAAAGAAAGATTGATTACCATAAACTTTTTTTTGTTTTTTGACTAGAATGAATATAAAGTCATTTGACTTTTCTATGTAAATTCGATTATCGTTCTATAATTTCTTATTTTTTCCACATTATGGAAGAACAAACCAAAAAAAAACGCAGTACACATATTTCATTCGATTCTCGCTCCCCCTTTCTTTATTTTGTTTTTCCTTCACTCTCCCTAAACCCGAAACAAAACAAAGCAATCAAATACGCTGATATTGCATCCACTTATCACTGCCCATCCTGTATTCATCAACTCGCCATGTACACTTATCTACATTTGCGTGTTTCTTTCTTTTTCTTTTCTGTTGAGCGACTCGCTTTCGCTTGTAGACCTGGGAGTAGTAAAACGGTCGGAACTATTTCTTCTTAGAGAAGAGGCTGCTAAATAAATAAATAAAAAACAGCTTTTAAGTCAAATGACACAGATTTGCAAAGTTGCACTAACAAAACACCCAAGAATTAACGAACACCGACAACAGCAACTTCCAAAATGTTTTTTTTATTTTTTTCCATTTCAGGGCTAGATACAGTAACATGTTAGCTGCATCTGCATGAAAAATGAACTCATGTTGATATCTGGTACTTTTCTGGTACCTAACAAACATGTAAGTATTAGCCTGGTCTTGGATATTAAAAAGATGTTTATGCAACTTGTCTGTATGCCAGTATGCAAACTAAACTTACTCAATAGATGTAACAAAAAACAAAAACATTGTAAGCTTATTTTTTTAATGCAATATCTGCTTTTTATTAATTTTCTTGCACTACTACTATTTACATTTTAGCTTTTATATTTACTTTTTTTGTATCAGTTTTTCTACAAATTTTATAAACAAAATTTAGCTTAAGCGGGAAATTGTATATTTTTTATTTTATACTGCTTGAAGAATAAAGTAAAGAAAAACTTTTTTTATTCTGGTATCTCCGGTGCTGTTTATTTCCGGTTATGGTTTAGCTCTGCAGCTAAATTTGATTTACACGGTTTAGGCACAGCGTCCACATAAAGAGATACGTAGAGTGAGGTAGCTACAGTAAGTCAAGTGGGTAAAGTCGATGGTGTACGGCTAAACTCAAAGAAAAAATATTATTATTGGAATTACTATCTTTTTTTTTCTTCATTTTCGATGGTTTGTTTACATGGGATGGCAGCGAACAAAATTCGTTTCGCTGGTGCGTGCCATGATCAACTTGGTCTACTGTACAAAAAATTAAAAAAGGGACATGAAGGATGATCTAAAAAGTAACGGGTGATATGGAATGTTTTTTTTGTTATTTGAGGAATGATAACAAGGAAGATTAGACGATCGGGAATGTGTGTTTTATCAGGTGGGTTTATCGCACATCGTGTGTTTTGTTTTGGCAGAAAAAAAAGGATAAGGCACACTTTGGGAATTGTGATCTGGCAACGTGGATGGTACTGGTAGTAGCAGCCAAAGGCCGTTCGAACTATCTTGCTTGTTTTGAAGATCAAGGGCAAAGTAGCCAATTGTATGTTTATCGATGTAAAAGAGCAAGTGTGATTCAATTATAATGTTATGTTAGCCTTAAGCACGATAGGAGCTAAATTTATACAGCTATACAAAAACCTGAATTCAACCGAACAAAAAAGTCATTGATCGGAAGAAATAGATTTACTTCATTTCACAATCAATTATTTCGGCATTCCAGAACGTTTTACGATGTAGGTTTGTTCCAACTCAGCTTTCTACCTGTTCAATAAACACCAAGCATCGAAACGTTAAATGTAAAACTCTATACACATGTACAATCCGACGACGGGTGGTTCGTATAAAGAAGCATTCAATCAATAGCCAGATAGTTTACTTTCTTTCATATAAAGTTATGGTTTGTTCAATTCTAGAATATAAAAGTACAGTTCGAGTAGGGAAAAGAAACAGTTTGGTATATAAATAAAAGTGTACGTACAGAATGTTACATGACATTGTCAAAAAAGCTTTTTCTTAAACTTTGGTGAAATAGAAAGAAAATTGTAGGCACTAGAAGAGAAAAAATCAAATTTCACAGGGGTTGAACTTTCATATATCGATATATAATATCAATTTCTAGGCCACAGTATGGGGTCCAAATACTACTATCACTTTCAAGATCAAATCCGAACAGAGACCCCATTGATCCCCGTTTACAAATCCCGTATCACCGACGGAAATTTGCATGCTTTATAAGGCCACATGAAGGCCATATCGAAAGTTTTCCAATTCTTACATTCTTACGATACGATATAATTTACTTTCCGGTCCTACCTACCCGCAACGACCAGCCATGAATTGGATAATGAAATTCCAACAAGTAAAACTTAACACAAAAGAAGCGAGAAATAAAATCTGGACAACGTAGTGGTTCACCAGCTACTTCTTGGAACCAATAGGACAAGTCCCAGTAACGATTGAAAATATATTCAAATCTTTGATTTCACTTATTCAGACAAAACCAATTTTTTATTTTAACAACGATCATACCCGTTTGTGTCTTACAGCCTCAAAGCATTGTACAAAACACCGTCCTCTCATCTCCCCAAATTCTGCACTGCACCAACAAAAAATAGTCTCTCTACGTTTCTAACTGGACAACATCCGCACGAACACGACTACTTGTAATATAGAGTTACTCAATTATTGCTGCACTCTCGGTTGTAGAGCACATTTCTTGTTTGTGTACTGTACAATGCTATTAATTCTACACAAGAGACGTGCGTATTCAGTGGAAGGTTTTGATGGTATAGGTGATGATTGAGCGGGCGGTGAATGGTCGGCTCTTTACTTGTTAGAAGTGGAATCTCAGGACACGAATATATTGGGATAACGAGGTTTGGTCGGGTCATTTGTGTAAATATCTTGTTTTCATTTTCAAGTAGTGCAGCAAGTAAAGTTTACGCTGCCATTCGGAGCTCAAACGTTGTGGATTTGGGATATACCAGACATGAAGTGTCGAAATTACTCAAGGTGATGGTGATGACAGACGGAAATTTAACAAAGTTGTTGTTAAAAACCCCGACTCACCAAAACGTCTGTTTTGTGCTCACATTTTTCAGTTACTGTGCACTTCACCAATTCTCCTTTTTCAGCTTCTATCGTTATGGACAGTGCATGTGAATACATACTGTGAGTAGAACTGTTCAGCGCATTAGGGCTTTCTCCATTACTGCCAATACCTAGCTGATCCTCTGCTAATTATGTTTGTTTGTTACAAACAACAAAGTGGAAACGCAAAAATTTGATGATACCTCAAGATGAATAGTACCAAAAAACGTATCTGAATCACCCTGTTATACTATATATTCAGTACAAATTGTGATATATTCCAAAGGTGAGTGTATTCTCTTTTTTTCTCTCTGTTACCACCAAATCTGATCATTTCAACCCCTTGTTTTTATGTTTTTGCGTTTTTCTTCTTCTTCTTTGTCCAGAGCCGTTAGCAACTTACACAGTACAGTATACAACACGGTACTCACACATTCTCGTTTGAAAAGCCCTTCCCTTTCCCAAAAATCAAAAAAACCGTTACCTCGATAAATATTTGCCGCAGCACCCCGGCATCCAAACAACCCCCCAGAAGTTTACGGCTTAGAAAATTAGTGGTAAACTCATATCTACACCCAGTACCGGTATACTTACTAAAGTCTGTACTTGTACAGCAGTACGTACGTACTACGTACTACGTGGGGCCTAGACCTTTGGAGAGAACTGTTGGGAGGTGGTCTGGACCTTGGTGATCTCGCAAATCGGGAACTTGTAAGTTAGCTGCAACGACGCCAACAAGTTTGAAGCTCTTAAGGCGGATACCAACATTTTCTTCATCCACTTGAAATCCTCTCAAAAAAAGAAAATTTGTATATATAAAGATCTGATTGTAAACTTTTTTTGGTTTCCAGTTCTAATATTCTGGTAGTTAAAGAAAATTCATCTGCTTGTATTTCATGAAACTCGAAGTAAGGAGAAAGTACAAACCAGCACAAAACTCCAAAACTGCTGTGCTTTTAACTGTTTTGGATCAAGGTCTAGGTTTATATTTAGACCTCGGCTAGAATGGTTTGTGTTTTTTACTTTTTTTTGGTTTTGGCTCTGGATGCATATGCATGCATGTGTATATGACATGTAGATATCACATACGTTATGTACTATCAAGTACGTACTTATTTTTCTTGTTTTTTGTTCAAAATATTTTGACAACAATTCCCGGGGAGATGTGGTCACTGATATATTTTTCAATTACTCGACCTGTTGTAATTCTCTACAAATAAAAAAATGAAGCTCAACCCCATTAAATACTCAGCTCTGAATCCCTCGAATCAACTTCTTTGTACTGTGTCTACCAAAAATGGATAATCCCATCCATCCTTGCCCGTCCAAACTCAAAGACTTGGTAACAATCGTCATAAACCAAATCCACTTAAAAATGTTCCAAAACAAACCAAAACAAAACGCCCCCGACCCTCATCGTTCGTTCATAATCAGCTTTGATAGGAACCTGACGATAATAGCCGCAGTTTTTTTTCTTTTCGTGTTTATACCGTACACTACAGTACCAGAGGCAGACTCAATTTCGGGTATATGCCAATTAAAGTTTAAAGCTTAAGATACCAGCCAGTATTTGGTACGCTTCTCATTTCTCTTTCTATATACTGGGTACGGTACTTGTTTTTTTTCTTTACACAAATAGCTTACCGGCCGTATTATAAGGACCACATGAGCGGTTCCAAACCAACCCTCCAAAACGTATCATCCCAAAGGAGTATAAATATGCTTACCACAAGGTTAAATAAAAGAAAACTTACAGTCACACGCCACGCTGAGCCAACTCTCTGACTTTTGTCTCAGATGTCCGCCGGTTGTAGACGTGTATAGTAGCCAGATGATTGTGTGCTGGTCACAGAGGGTCTTTTCTTGAAACCTTGATTTTGGGGATCTAGAAAATGAATTTGGATGCTGAATATGGACACGGGTTTGAAAGGGTTTGAATGGATCATGAGTCTGGTTTGTTATATCATATCATGAAGGGTTACTATGAATACTATCATATTAGTGCGTGTGCAGTAAACGATAATTTACCAGTAATGGAGTATGAGTAGAAGTAATAATGAAATCAATAGATGTACTGGGAATAGTATTTTATGTTAAACTTACAGTACTTGGGTCGGTGTTTACACGATCCACAAAAGCCCGGATATACAGAAAGGTTTCAGTCTTATGACCGACACGCTGATAATTCAAACTCAAACTTTCCTGCGGTCACCACAATTCGGCGTGTCTAAACCAGACCCATACCCAGGCCCAGAAACAATTTCGGAACACTAACGTTATTCTGACCCCCTTTATACCGACCTGCCTTTAAACAGGTCCACCACAACTACTATTTGTATACGTAGCCATGGTACACTGGTAATGTAAAAGGCGAATGTTGTCCGTTGTCTTGTTTGGCTGAATACACTTTACTGTGCGACCCTAAACATTGTACAAGGATGTGAACGCAACTTGAATTTCTATTGTATAGGGACTTATCATGTCATGGTTTACTATACAGGAAATTGAAAAGAAAAAAGATGTGCAGAAAACCTAGGTGCACCACTGGTTCATCTCTATGGTATGCGGTCTGTATCAACGACTGGTACATTTATAAGTTCTATGAAGATAGCGGTCTGAAGATGATGTGTTGATTTGGTTACCGTATTGAGCTTTTGGAGGTTGGTGTTTGCTATTACCGATTGCTTGCGGTTTTATCGAGCAAATGCGAAAAGTTGTAAATGAAAGTATTGAATGGGAGTATCAATAATTGTAAATTTATAGTAGTAGAAAATCGAGTATAACGTTAATTAAAAAGCTATTGCTTTATTAGTTAAGTTACTTCTTCTTTTCAAAGTTTTTACGTTTTCTATTGTCCCTGGCAAGACATGAGAAACACCAGATTTGAATCCGGTCAATTAAGAAACTAACTAAAAGTTGCGTATATATTTCAAGTATAGCCTATGGATATACAACTGTTAATTCTTCCCGTCTCATATTGTAAGGTTTTATATTTTCCCCAATCATGTCGCACCAAATGTAATCTACTCCAAAACCCACCACCTATTTCGCCTTACTTTCTCTAAAAGCCTTCAACTGCGGCTCAATCATACGATCAACCTCATCCAAAACCTGTTTCCTATACCCCAACAAGTACGCGACCTCGAACGTGACAAAGAACGGAGCCAGCACCAGAGCCTGGACCAAGTTATCCAGCAGCGCCGGCGCTCTTCTCTCAAACACGCCGTGTCCAATAAACTGCACGACCCAGCCGACCACAAACACCGCGAGCGCCTGGTACACGGCGGTCCTGCCGTTGTGGTCAAAATACTGCGTCAGCCACAGTGTTGCCGGGACCATGATCAGCATTGCGGGCACGCCGAACGTCGCGTCGAGCAGAGAGTAGTACAGCCCGTAGAGCACGGAGGAAACGACGCCGAGGTTGAGGTAGGTGCTGGTGGAAGGGCTGAACTTTGTGGTGGTGGTGAGACCGAAACTGCTGAAGAGAATGAGCGGGACGAAGATCATGTGGATTACAACGTTGGTTGGGTCTTTGTGGTATGCGCGGTAGAAACCGAGTTGCTGTTTGAGGTCGAGGTAGTTTTTGGATGGTTTTGACATGTTGTTGTTGTTGCTGGTGTTGATGATGATGATGCTGGAAAGTGTGGGGTGTGAGGAGGAATTGAGTTGGTTGGTTCTTGAAGCGAGTAAAAAAAAGTTTGAGTTATTTTCTGAAGTTACTTGGAAAGAAAAATAGCTGAGCTAGTTGTGATTGTTGTACAGGATTATATATATGGTGTGATTGTTTGAATGCGTAGATGGATAGAATGAAGAAGATGAAGTATGACCAGGGCAGGATCGTATATATAAAAAAGGATTCAATTCATAAATAACTCACCTTTATTTTGCGGCAATAATCATATGTGTTGAACGTGTGTATATGCCTGTTCATGCCAAATTCACAAAATTCAAAATTGAGTTAAAACCCTTTTTGAGGGGTAAATCTTCACAGACTGCCCTACCACTCCCTCACCCACCTACAACTCTTCCTCGCACCGCACCGCAGCCCAACGCTAAAGCCGAAACAGAAACAGAAACAGAAACAAAGCTATCAGGTGATTCCAGACTATAAAAGGTGGTGAGAAAAAGGTGGAGTTTTTCCTGGAGGACCTCGCTTGTCCAGAGTCCAGACAACATAGGTGGATTCATATATTATAACAGAAATTGAGTTTGTAGTTGGAGAGGGTGGTTTTTGTAATCACAAGGTTAAGACTGGCTAGTTGGAACGTGGGGTAGCCACCTTACTTACCATAGTAAATAAAAAAAGCTGTAATAATAGGACTGTTTACAATAAGCCCATTTTAATTATTCTAACCAATTTGCTTGTCGTATTAAGTCCACACTTTTGTGGGCTCGAAATATATCCTTGACATTGTGAGCCGTAGATTATGATGTTTGTAATCCCTGCAAGTAAAATTTCCAGCTTGGTGCCAGTGTGCCGCCTACTTTTGGAACGGAGAAACTGTGGGTATGGAAACTTCCTGGGGAAGGTTCGGTAAAGACATATTAAAAGTGAATAAAACTTGTTTATACACGACTACTCTATTCAGCGTTCAACGTTTGATATTATCCTTAATTTCTATCTGGAAACATGATGAACTAAATGGTCGTGGTTAGTTGACGATTGTTTACAGCCTTAGCACTGCTGATTACCACCCAAAAACAACGATGTCTGTGTCTGCCTGTTTACTTCTCTTCCAATTGTCAATTCTTTCACATGCATTCTTACTAGACTTGTTCTTTTCTTCTTTTACACAGGCACCGTTTATCACTCTACACCTATCTTCGATACAAACCAGGCACCCATACAAATCCTGACCCAACCGACCCTCTTAGAAAACCAGATGGATATTTTCATTAAACTCAACTCAAACTCACATTGCCGTACTAATAGTCTGACCAAATAGTCCAAACAGAAAGAAAAATAAACGCCAGATTCGAAATAAGCGCATGTGACGGTAAAGTGTTCAAGGTACTGTGCTATACAACAACGAGGTGTCCCCCCGAACCAAAGACCCGCGACCATGCACCGTCCAATCCAAGCCGTGGAGCAGCAAACTTACTTCACACATACAGCTTATACCGTACGGTACGTACTGTAAGTTTTGAGTAAAAAGCTACGTATATGGTATATGCATAGTACCACAACTTTTTATTTAAAGTACAATATACATACGTTACACTAGTACACTTTAGGTACTGTGCATATTGTGATGATAGTCCACATAAAGTGTTGAAACCTTTTTTTATTTTGTTTGGGGGGTTGTGTATAAAGGTACAAAGCAGATTATTTGTGGAGTCTACAATAATAATATTATGATAGTATATATTGAACTGCAAGCTTTATTTTACCTAAATCTTGGCTCCAGCAAAAATAAATAAAAAAGACATTACAATAAATGTATATTATTGGTAAAAGGGCGTAAAGAAAAGAGAAGAAAACTATTCATGATCTAGTTTTGGAGCGTGATGTGATGAAATATGCAGTTTGGAACAGGCCGAAGGCTAAATGGACAATGTACTGGGGGATGAGTTTGAATGTATGAAAGTAGGTAGGTTCATGAGTTGGTCTGGTTTGTCAATGTGTGCATAGAGTGAGCTGTGGTCAGGTTTTGTATGAAGAAACTGGGATGGTGGATGGGAGTTGAGTGGAGTGGAGAAAATAATATGATGGTGTCATAAATTACCAGAAAAAAAATAAATTTGAACAAAAAAATAAACAAAACAAGACTTGCTTTTATTTTATTAGTATTATTATTCAAAGCAGTAGTGATAACTCCTGACTATTGATAGTTTTAGGTTATTCCAACAACTTTTACTGTTTGAACTAGGAGAAAAGCGTATAAGGTGGTAGAAAACCACACTAATGCGTAAAGAACTGCTTTTTGATTGAATTTAATTTTTTTGTCAAGAGAAAAGATTTATGATTGTCTAAAATACCAATATGCTTCAATAGCCACAATACCCAGACCTATCATACAAGATTTACGAGCAAATTATTAGATGTATGGATACATGAACTCCCTAAATATTTCTGTCTAATATCTTATCCAAACACTCTGTTCATCAGCAACTAAAAGCAAACGCCAGAAAGAAGATCTTCGTTTGTGATTTGGATTAACTTAATTCACCAACTCATGTTCTTGTATAAAAAAAAAAAAAAGATGGAATTGGCGATGGTTTCTTGTTCAAAATAAAAGTGGCGTCTTTTTCCAGTTTCTTCTTTCTTTTTTGTAGACCGGGGACTTAGTTGGCAAAGTGTAAAGAAATGTCGGTTAATGGTGGAAGAAGTAATAAATTATTATCTATTGAAGATATATAATACGATATCAAAAATGTCCATGCCTGCCTTTCTGTTCTTTTTATCTTTTCCTTCTTTCTCCAGAGCAGCATGAATATTATGGCAAATATAAAAAATATAATACAGTGCAATGTTGTTGATTTTCTATTAAACTCGGAACTATGGCGCTAAAAAAAGAAAATTAAATTGCGTGGGTTTCCGGTCGGTGTCTGATCTGGGAAACATAAATAAGACGGCTAGGTACAGTACAAATAAATATATAAATATCAAAGTGATTCCTCCCCTTTTCTTGAGAACTGTTTGAAATGAGTTTACATACTCAGTTCTTAAACATCATCATAAAATATCTCATTTATAAAATTTATAACCAAAATATCAAACTTCCTTCCAGTCTCCTTTTCCTAATCTCAATTCCGTAAAATAAAAAAGTCCATTACACATTCACAGAATTATTTTACCTTACTTTTGGATACCTAAAAGGTGACTTTCTCTGGTCTCCACCTTATTCGGGCACTGAAATAAAAATACAAAAAAATAAACAAGAAAAACAGTGTACAACTAAAACTAGTTTAGCCACCTCAAACAAGATAAAAAAAAACTAAACTCATCGTCCTTCCCCTAGTTTGTCTTGGCTTGCACTGTTCTAAATATGGCAATTAACAGCTGAATTCTTTTATTTTATTTTTTGTTTTGTTTTGTTGTTAGGCTATACTTAATACTTATGACTGGTATTCTACCGATCTACGTCAAAACTGAATTTTCTGGGAGAAAAAAAACTGAGCGTTCTTTTCGTTTTTTCTTTTTCCGTTCGGGATTAAAAAACAACCCAGGAATTGAGTAGATATTTTTTTTATTTGCAAAAATTGTCTTTTAAATCAACATATACACTATATACGTATATATAGTACACAAGCCTTTTGCTTCCTTTTTATTTATATTTCTGGATGATTTAAGGAAAAGAAATACAAAGTGCTGTCCTTTTTTATGAAAACGGAAACGTTTAGCCCAGTGGAAGTGAAAAGAAAAAAGTGGCGGCTGTTCTTTTTTTCGGGCCCCCCTTTGAAGTGGGTTAATGGGCTGTTTATATTTTTTTCTTCTTTATTTCAAGAAGAAAAAAAAATATGACATGGGGGTTGAGAGAGTGGACGTAGTTGGAATTGATTGGTCAAAACTACGTTGTGTGCTGCCTTTTTATTTTTTGCCAATACAAACAAAAGCTATGAAATGCATTTTCCCCTTTTTTTAAACATGTTTTTTCTTTTTTTTTTTCTTGAAAAGTTGCACGATACATACATTTTGTAAAAACCCAAGAACTTTATGCAATGTTTACTTTTTCTTTCTATTAATGAAGAATAAAAGTTTGAAAAACAAATTATTAGCGGTGTAAAATTGCTGGTTTTTTATAAAGAGAAGGTTTTTTTTTTTTCCCTTTTTTTAATACTCAAGTGTGTTTTTTATTTTGTTTGCAACTCTGGAAAAACATGAGCAACTGATTAGTTTCTTTGAGTTCATATTCAATCAGTCCTAGACCAACAAAAAGACACAACTATATATGTATAAATTAATATAAACACAACCGAGTATGTCATGCTTTTGTTTGTTTTGTATACCGAATTCTAGACACTTCGATCGCTCCATTGTTAGTCAGAGATAAGCGGAATTGAGTACTCCAAAAAGAAAGCAGGCTGTTTTTTTTTCCTTGGGGATTGGCGGTATAGTAAATCCAACACCGTGTGTTGGTTCTTAATCAGAACTCGGTTTCGGTGTTGATCTTACAGTACTGTCACACACATACTTTACTTTGTTCAAATGTATACGAAGCTAATCTTTTTTGATCTGGTTTCTTTCTTTTTTTTTTTGGATTTTGGAGACTGAGAACAACGGATTGACACGTTGATGAAAAAAATTTGCGTTATTTTATGTATTAAAAAAATACAAAATTAAAGGTTTTTATAATATTATGATACAAGTGGAAATGATTGGCTATTATAGAAGCCCTGTATATATAAACAACCCAGTGTGTGATATATAAATGTCTTGTTTAGACGGTGTTTTGTGGGTATGGCAGCAACAAACAAAACAAAACAAACATTGTTTAATGACTAGCACGTATTCATTGATATGAAAACCGATACTGTGCTGTAAATCATCCATTCGGTTATATACTGAATACAGAACTTGTGAGTCGTTGTGACAGCAACTGGCAATCTCGCACCCACAAACAACCGACACCAGTGTGCCATAAAACTACAACTTTGATCTGAATACATAAACGTCAGTGAGAAATGTTACGAACTTCCGTAACCGCACCGTCCACACACTTGACTGTGATGATATTCCACACACATAAACATCAAACATCATTTTTTATTAACCACCCGCCAAAAAAGTTCTTAGAAAGCAGTACAAACAAATTTAAATTTTATCGACCGGACCGGGGTTAGAGCCCAATCGGCCATTTCTTGTAAAAAGCCATCATCAAACTTTTACGTGGTCAAGTTAAGTTTCGAGGAACGACAATAAAAATTGTTTTACTTTTTTTTTTTTTTTTTTTTTTAATTTTGGCTTTTTGTGAGGAAAAAAGGTGCCCGGTGGGATTTTAGATTAATTAACTTTGTTTACTTACGGTACAGAAGGAAGCATATTGTGTGCATCGCGCATCCCACAGATCCACTTCCTACGAACAGTGAACTGGGCAATTGGACGAAAGAAAAGAAGTTTTAATTGCAAAGGTCAAAGATCAATCTTTGCTCCATCCATTTTATCTCCTTCTGGATCTCATTCATTCAACCACCTTCTATTCTCACACCTTTAATACTTCACATAGTTTACCACTACTCAACCGCTACTCTTCCAGCCTTTCTCTCCTTCAAACCCCTTCACGTATCATTTCTTTTTATTGTTCATACTTAAACAACAAAGCTCAACTTTTTCTTTTACAACCACCACGCACATTCTCCAAAGTGTCATGCAGTAAACTTCAAGCACATAAACTCATAATCCATCCATCTATATGTATACTACACAATGTAAAATGTCCTTTAGACATGAAAAGCTAATGCTTTCTCCCCAATGTTGTACACTACCATACTAATTTTTATATTACCATCAAACTTAAAGTAGTTTTTTTTAAGTTTACAGTTTAGACAAGTTAACTTTTGTTGTTTGTTTTTTTCCCTTTCGCGTATTGAAACATGAAAAAGGGGAAACCTTTTTTTTTTTTTTTTTAAAGTTATATTAGAATAACCGTACTATTATCAATCAACTCCCCCCACCAAAACAGGCATCCGATAGTAAGAAAACGACAAATATAAAAAAAGAAAAGAATAGGAATGAGATGTTTGGGGTGAAAAATATATATACGGTACATTGATTGTACCGTGCTGTTGACTAATTTTGCTTTTAAGAAATGAGGCAAGGGTTTTTACTTGTCGAAAAAGAAAAAAATGTGGGTTTCTTGGAAAGACGAATTTGCTTGTGACGTTGTTGGAGGAAGGATTTAGTTTTGACAGTGCAACAAGATGGTTGAGGTGATTTTTTTGTCATTTCTTTTCTTCTTGGATAAAGATGATGATGGGATATAAATATACCAACGATTTCCTCGTTCTTTACTTTGGATCTCTCGCTCCCTACTTTACCATTTTTTTCTTTATTATTGGGACACCGAAAGAAAGAATGTCCATTTTGTATTGTACTTGTGTACACAAGGTGCAAAATTGGCGGTATACACTATGGTGCTCAAAGTAACTGCCTCCTTGTAAAGTTCTTTCTTTTCTATAATACTGATACTGGTTCAATTCTTTGACTGGCTTCACAGAAAAAAGGAGAAGTGTAGCAGATGAAGGAAGACCTATGTTTGAGTTACGGTAAAAGGGGACAAGGAACTGGGCGGCTTCGTTTGTGTAGTTGTGGAGTGGTGTAATCAGGTACACATACTACAAGTCGTATGGATATTTTCATTTTGTAGAAAAGATTCTCTATCGTAACTTGTTGTTTGCCTTTGACGAATAAATAAAGCGACGATCTGTTGTGAGTGAAAGGTTGTATGAAGGAAAGAAAGAAAATAACAAAACGCCCTTTAAAGAATTCAATTCATCGTGCGAGATCTGAAAGTTACTTGCTAATAAGGACAACAACAATTCCAGCATATAATAAGTAACAAAAAAGAACATACCAGCTTTCGACGTTGTCGGTTCTAATGATTCATATACTTCCCCTTTCCTTACAAGCTCGACTTCTCCTCTGCACCATCGTTGAAAACCCCGACTCCAAACTGTGTGGCGTCCAAGGCCCACCACCATCTCCACGATATCACCCCGTACACAATCCACGTTCAAAATGCAACTCATTTTGTTTTTTGTTTTTTCCCCCCTACACGAAAATTTTCTTTTATCCCACAAATACCCAATTCATTCCTTGCATGATGACACCAGACCAGTTGCAATAAAGTCACTAGCTAGTTCTGGCCACAATTCATTCGTGCATATTTAGGAGAGGGAAGGCAGAGAACGCTAGTTGGTCAAATGTATTATGGAGGTTGTTGTTGTGGCATTCGGTTTAGTATTGCAACTTTAAAACTACACACAGTAGGGCTGATCCTAGTCTAGTCAAACCTAAAATTTAAAATTATATAAATCAGACTTGAGAGAAGAAAAGAAAACAAAGTTAGGCAGCATAAGGTTCTGTTTCCTAATTGAGACAAACTTTGCAAATTTCGCTAAATTCAGTAACGTTTACTGTTCTCTTGAGATATCAAAGCATCCACACTGTTTAGTCCTTTTTTTCTTTCTTTCTTTCTTTCGTTTTCTCTCTTAAATTTACTTTTTCTGTCAATTATTTTCTTTTTTTCTTCTCCGCCGGCAAAACTTATTTTTTTTCTATTATTATTATTATTTGAATTGGACAGTCTGGCGGCGTTGGTGACTTGAATATGCTCAGTTAATATTCTTTTGATTTTCATACTTTCTGCCCAGGTCAGGTTGATAAGAAACAGTTTGTTATGATAAAGTGAATATAATTGGATGGCGCTGTGTCACTGTGAATTTCTGTGCGGCGTATGCAACAGTGGATATGGGTGTGAGTAGTTTTTGGATATGTGGTCGTTGTGTGTACACATGAGGGTGTTTGTGTGTTTGGCATATAGAATTTGTTGTTTTAGTTCATGTTCGTTGAGTGAAATTTACCTTCTTCTACGTTGTTGACACTTGTTGTAGCAGTTGTGAATAAAACTTCCAAAAAAATTTCACAAAATAAGAAGGTATTGTTCTAGCAATATATAAATTTCATTTTACATTCAAACCCAGCAAATTATAATATGTTTTGTCCAATATGCACTTTTACAGAGATTATATATTTCAAATGGCATTAAAAAGATCTACGACATTTCTTTTTTCTCACTGCAAACTTTTGGCTGATAAAGTTAACATTTTATTCTGCATAGGTGACTAGAAATAATAATTTCATCGCGATTCGCAATCATGACATCTTTTAATATCCCAATAATAATTTTTTTTTCCGAATAACAAATTAACATTAAACAGTATAGTTTCCTTTCTTTTTCTGTGCGTTTTAACTTTCATTTTTTTTTTCTCCCCCCACTACATGAGTCATACGCCTATCTAGGAACATGTTCTGTTAATCCATATTACCTATTGTTGCATAAATGGCCATGCAGGCAAGAAAGTACCACTCAAACAAGGAGAATGTCGTGTAAATGTGTTTGGGTTTTTAGAGATTTTCACTTATATTTATACATGCCATGAAATCTCAATGACGATAATCTAATTTCACTGTTCACCCTCCTTCACTTTTTTTTCTTCTTTGAGTCCTTTTTTTAGTATAAATTTATAATTGCTTTTTATGCACTATTATATTTTATCATTTTCTTACATTTCGTTTTTGTGTTAGTCCTTTTCTTTTCTGATTAGCTTTGAAGTGCATTCTTTTTTTTTCCTCGGATCTTTTCTTCATTTGCATTTATCAAGCACCAGTATTTAAGATGCTCTCAATAAAATGATGTTCATCAATCAATTTTAGTCAAACACTTATTTTCTTTTTTTCGTCCTGTCTCACAAGAGAATACCACAACGACATGTAAGATATTGTGGTACACACAACGATCCTGTTTTTTTTTTTTCTTGCTTATCACATTTAGCGTGTAGCTACATTTCTTTTTTTAGTAGTCTAGTTGCGTCACACCTTTCTTTTTCTTTACTTTACGATGCACTTTACACTTTTATTATTTTGGCATATTTACTTTTCTTAAACATTACTTTTTCAGTTTTCTTTTTATCTGGAGAAAAAAACAAAAAGACTTTTGTTGACCAACCAAACTTCTCTTCCTGCTGCTTTTTGTTTTGATTTTTTCTTTATTTTTTTATTTTCCCTCCGTCACTTGTCCTGTTTTCCAGATATTTTTCTTGTCTTTCCGCCTATAATTTTATCTTTTCTCTTTCTTTTTTTCTTTCCTCCTTCCTTCTTTTTTTTCTTCCTTCTTTCTTACATCTTTCCCCCTTATTTTCTTGTCTTTCCTTTTCCCGTAAACTTGAGAAGATAAAAAAGCAAAATACTCACATCGTGATACCTTCTCTGTTCATCTGAGCTCTTTAGAAGTTATCCTACAGGCATTTACAATCCTTCTTCTGCTACTTACTATAGCATAATTCCATGTCTTATAGTAGCATCAGTCAGTGGCATACCAACAACTATACTGTGCCATCGCAACCAACTCCTCCTCGTTCATTAGCTTCTTCGTTATCACCATCTAGACACTCCATCTCGATGCAACAGCAAATACCCCAATATCATCCACACCCACCTCACATGCCTAACGGGAGTCTCCCTCCTCCTCCTCCAGGCCACCACCACCACCATCCGTACCCACCTGCTGAAAATAATTTCAATCCACCCCATTATTTCAGACCTCCACCACCACCCCAGCAACAGCAGCAGCAGCAGCAACAACAGCAGCAACAACAACAACAACAACAACAACAACAACAACAACAACAGCATCAACAACAACAACAACAGCAGCATCAACAGCAACAGCAACAACAGCCGCCGCCAGGTAATTCACAGCAATATTCGCCTTATCAATCAAATCATCCCTCGCCAGCTGTCCCATACTCTGCTCTTCCAAGTCATATGCAGCAACAACCTCCTCAGCCAAACTCTCAACCAAATCAACAACCTTACGGCTCTCCCATCAACCGACCGTATTATCACCATTCCTCGCCTCAGCCAGTGCTTCCTTCTCTTTCACCTGTTAACCCACAGCAACTTCCTCATTTGAACGCATCCGGTGCAGTGCCTCCAATAAACTCAAATTTCAATGTCGCCAGTCAACACATTTCGCCCATGCGCAACCCTGACCCTAATATGGCCTCCTCTCCAAACAAGTCAAATCACCTGAGTCAACCACAACAACAACTACCACCACCACCTCCGCCTTTACAACAGCAGCCACCACAACCACCTATACTAGGAAAGTCAGAATCAAGGAAAAGAAAGCAGTCCGTCTCAAGCATTGCCGGGCCTCCAAATACTGTTTATATGAATCAGTCCCCCGTGTTTGGGAACTCAGCACCAGAATCACCAGCATCGCCTAATAGTTTAAGTAATCCAATCACAGGAAAGGGTTCAAAAAGGCGACGCAGAGAAGATTCCAAAAAGAAAAAACAACAAAAACTTTCGGATGATATGCGCCAACCTTCTCAAACACCCCAACCTATTCTTCAGCAACAACCACCACCACCACTACCACAGCAGCAGCAGCAACAACAACAATTGCAAGATATGAAAGTTATTACCTCATCAGACAATTCGCCATTCCGAGACCTGGATAATACAACAGTACTCACTTGGTGTGCATTAGGATCGCTGGCAAGCGCAATGATGCTAATAGATAGGTCTATTGATCTTTATGAAACTGCATTGAAAAAAGCTCCCAATTCGGTGGATGCTTTAATGGGTATCGCTGCGCAATACAGAATGAAGGAAGAGTTTGGGAAAGCCATAGACTACTACAAATCTGCATTGGCCATTGAAAAAAGTTCAAATACTAGAAATAATGCTAACACGATCGGAAATATCTGGGAAGCACTTGGAAATTGCTACCTGATGACTGATAATCTTCAAGAGTCTTATTTGGCCTATCAGAACTCACTTCAAAACTTGACCAATCATGACATTCCCAAGCTGTGGTATGGAGTAGCAATTTTATATGACCGTTTTGGCACTTATGATATGGCCAAAGATGCATTTTTGCGAGTACTCCAAATCGACCCCAACTACGAAAAGAAAACGGATATTCATTTTAGACTAGCAATCATCTACAGGCATGAAACAGACTATTCGTCAGCACTTGAATATTTCAAAATGATTTTGAAAACTCCTCCTGCACCATTATCGGAGGTTGATATATGGTTTCAGATTGGTCAAATCTACGAAATAATCGAAGACTTTCCTGAAGCCGAACATGCTTACAACACTATCTTGAGTAAAAACTCCGGCCACGCTAAAGTACTTCAACAACTAGGCTGGCTTCATTATCAACAATACATGAAGAATACAAGGCTCGCTCAAGTGTCGCCAAGAGAACAAGAAAACTTGTTGGAATCTGCCATCTCCAAAATCACATTGTCTTTGGACTATGAACCTAATGACGGATATACTTGGTATCTGCTGGGTAGAAGTTTGATGCAGCAGGACAAACACACACAGGCATATTCTGCCTACCAACAAGCAGTGTATAGAGACTCGCAGAACCCTAGGTTTTGGTGCTCAATTGGTATTTTGTACTATAGGATTGCACAGTACAGAGACGCATTAGACGCTTATACCAGAGCTATTCGATTGGCACCTAAATCTTTGCCTGAAGTGTGGTACAATGCGGCGATCCTTTACGAAGTTTCAAACAATCAAATTCAAGATGCGGTTGCAGCTCTAGAAAATGCAATTAATCAGGATCCAGCAAATCAAATTTATTCATCTCATTTGCGGGCATTGAAGTCTCATAGGCCGGGAATGGACATTAAACAAATTGTTCCAGAAGAGCTTCGAATTCCAAGAGAACCAGAAGTTCCTGTCGAGAGGCCGTTACCTGGAAATAATGCAGAGGCGCCAAATGAGCAAAAGCCCGTCCCTCCTCCACCTGGTATCAACAGAAACTTTGTCTCTATCGCTCCTGCTCCTGACCAGCAGCCATATTAAATGTACCCGGATGCTTGGTGCAGTGGTGATACTGCAGAGTGACCGGAGAAGAAAAGGTAATGGAAAGTTTGAATAATATACATGTCTGTAAAGATAGCTGAAATTGTTTGTATTTTAAAAAATCAATTTTATGTGTAATGTGAACCCAATGAATTATTTTTTTTTTACGTTAAGAATTGTTCTTTTTTTTTTTGAATGGTATTTCTCGAGGCTTATTGTTTATCCTAGTCAGAATTCTATTTTTGTATTGTCGCACAAATTTCTTGTTTTTTTTTTGAGGCACTGACAAAAGTCCTATGTCTAATTGTACTGTAGTTATAGAGCAGAGCACTCAAAGTGCTTTGGCATTTTAGATCAAGTTCTATTCCGAGTGCTCTAGCATAGCCTGTATAACCCATAAACCAGTTCCACGCACTGTACATAGTGCACATAGCAAGTAATTTAAGGCTGCACGCAGGTTTCAAAAGG